>CAAKMY010108685.1:0-11072 GCA_901111285.1 Corrigiola litoralis | reverse complement strand
TTTTTTTTTTTTTTGTTTTTTGTTGTGTTAGTTTGGAACATTGTATGATCATATGGTATGTGCTTTTCTACTTGAGGGCAATTCTTTTAAGTTGATTAATCAATCTTGGAACAATGTATGATGTTTTTCTACTTAACATTAACTCTATATGATCATAAGTCACTATGGTTAAGTATGCTAAGTTGGTTGAAGGGTATGATTATATGATATGTGTTTTTCTACTTAAAAGCACTTTTTTTTAGTTGATTAATCAATTTCGGAACAATGTATGATGTTGTAGTATGATAGTCACTATGGTAAGTTATGCTAAGTTGGTTGAAGGGTATGATTGTATGGTATGTGGTTTTCTACTCTTGAGTTGAGTGAGTGGTTTGGAACAATGTATGGTCTTGTGGTATGCTTTGTGATCATGGATAGTCACTATGGTTGATTATGCTAAGTTGATTGAAGGGTGTAATTATATGGTATGTATTTTTCTACTCTAGAGCACTTTTTTTTTTTTTTTTTTGAGTTGGTTAAGTAGTTTTGGAACAATGTATGATGTTGTAGTATCATTTGTGATCATGGATAATCACTATGGTTGATTATGCTAAGTTGATTCAAGGGTATGATTATATGGTATGTATTTTTCTACTTTACAGAACTTTTTTTTTAGTTGATTGAATGATTTTGGAACAATGTATGATGCTGTAGTATGCTTTGTGATCATCGATAATTACTAAAGTTTTTTTTTTGTAGATGAGTAGAAAACTTAGATTCATCTCTGCGTGCGTATTTCTGATTGAGTAGAAAACTCAAATTAATCTGTCTTTCCGTGAGTGAAATGCTGTTCGTTTAACCCAAGTGAGTGAGTAATGGGTGATGGATTTTTTTTTTTTGTCTATGTTATGATTTGTTCATTTCCACTCCTGAGTTGATGCTTATCCGAAATAAGGAATCGTCACTAAATACTAATAATTGAGAAATTTCTGGCCTATACATCAACTCATCGAGAATTAGGTCAAGTCTGTATTATTACACTTGCTCTTGTTCAACTCTTTATTACGCATTTGCAAGGTCATGTTGATCATAGCCAGCTATGTAAATTTTGTGCAAAGAATTGACCTTTTTCTCTCATGAAGATCTTGTTCTTCTCACATGAAATCCAGGTCCTTTCAGTAAATGGTTGCATTCTTTAGTTCCTTCAAATTCCTTTCAATTCAATTTCTTTCAGTTGAAGAGAACATGACCTATGATTCCCGGGATTATGTGAGTGATTGAGTATTTGAGTGACTGTGTGCGTGTGTGTGCTATGTTGGTTGCCTATGTTGGTTTTTTGTATGTGAGCAATTTTGTGTTTGGTTTACTCTGGAAGTTGATGTCACCTTTGAAAGGAAGATGTTGTTCATTTTGCTCAAATGGTTGAGTATTGTTTGCTTATGTAGTGCTTTAATAATGTTATTTTGCTCATGTACTGCTTTGACTAAGTTGATATTAAGGGTCATGAAGAAGTTCTTTTTCTGATACAAAGTTTTTAAAAAGTTCTGCTATTGATGTCAGGAATATTTCTAGCTTGTTCATCCACTCAATGACAATATCACTGCCTAGTGTCTGGTCAAGTCTGTGATTTTGTTTTCTCTTGATCAGGTCTTCATTAAGCAGTAGCCATACGTTTTGTTGTGTTCAGAGTGAGTTTTCACATTATCCTTACTCTTGTATCTTTGGAGTTGCCGTAAATAATTTTATTTTCTTTTTAAATTGTTTTTGACTAGGTTTATGCTAGGAACCAGGACACTATCATTTATGTTAGTGTGTTGCGACTAGTTTTGGTAGAACTGTCCAATGAATTAAAGAATTGGACCACTGATCAGCCAGAGCCATGTTCCATGGACCATTGACTAGATTATACTCCCTGATATTTCCACTATCATGGAGAGGGTTGATTGAATTGTTTTTATTTGGTTTTGATTGTAAACGACATCTCCTTTTCCGAGTTGTTGCATGATTGTAATCCACTCTCATAGCTTTTTTATTGGTAGCTCTTGCCTTGTCTTGGTTCTAAATGCTGCACACCTGTGTTTGAGCTAATAATATTGTTGTATGCTTATCAACGAACAAGACTGGCTACAATAAATCATTTTCTCGGATCACATAACATGGGCTTCTCCAATCAACTGAGCAGGCACCAAAACGCATACAAGCGAGGCAGGAGGGGAAACGTCAAAACTTTTCATGAGAAAATGAGCCTGGACCTTATAATAGGTAGAAATTGAGTGATTGAGCAGTGAAATAAGTACCCGTATTCTTTTTCTTGGACAAGAGAGAGAGATAGCCAGAGCCTTCTTCCTTGTCTGGGCTCTTTCTTCGCTTCCCTTTGGCTACTGTCCTGTGGTCTCGTTATGCAGTTGCACAGAAACTCATCAGGCCCTTTCTTGGGAATTGACTTGCTTAAAGGCCATTGAGTGAACCATATTTGGGATTCTTAATGTAGCTACTATGAGTTCTTGTGCCACTATCCTTCTTTTTTTGATATTGTCTCCGCTATCTGGTTGTCGCATCAGTCTTTCATGGAACTTTTCATTCTCTGTTTATTACAGAAGTTTTGAAACAAAGAAGACAATCAAATTTTCACTTGTCTGTTGGTAACAATATAGGCCTTTTGCCCTTGTCACCAAATAGGGAAAGAGATCCATATTTGGTCAATAGGCATTAAAGATCTGGTAAGAGAGGAAACAGAGGAGTACATTGTTTGGAGATATAGTGTAGAAATATAAGATAAAGTGAAGTAGAGTTCAATTTATAGAAAGGGTCCGCTCTAAACAGAGAAGTCAAATAAAAGTGTAGAAAGTTGGCCTTGAGAGGTAAAATACCCACATACATCATTCTTGACACTGACATTGGAGGCAAGCACCCTACTTTATGAGGAGCTGAGGAGGTAAAGAATTGAGGAGGGTGGTGAAGAAGGAGGTTTTGGTCTGGCTGATTATACTAAGTTGATTGAGGGGTATGATCATATGATATGCGTTTTTCTACTTTAGGGTACTTGTTTTTTAGTTGATTGAGTAATTTTGGAACAACAGATAATGTGTTACTATGCTTTATGATCATGGATGCTTTGGTAGTTACTTTAATTGGTTCTTGTATATGGGGAATGCCTTTTGATTGAGTAGAAAACTTTGCATAGTCTCGGTTAGTGAACTGCTGTTCGTTTTGCCAAGTAAGTGAGTGATGGAACTATGACTGTTTCTTGTATATGAGCAGTGCCTTAGTTTTAAGTGAGCAAACTTAGATTAATCTATGTGAGCGAAATGTTGTTCAGTTTGCTGAAGTGATTGGATAACTTTTTGCCCTTGTTTATATTTGACCATGTTCGCTATGAGATGATACCTTATCTGGGATTTGTGGGATTTGAAGGAATACCGCTAATGATGTTTAAAATTGTGTGGCTTGTTCATCCGTTCATTTGAAATGTTCCTGCCTGGTTATTAGGTCAAGTTTGTGTATTGATCCTGCGTTTAGGGTCAAGTCTTTCATTAAACTTTAGCCATATGCTATGTTGTTTTCGCTCACAATAAGTTTGACATTACCCATCTATATCCTTAATCCCGAGTCTTTGTAGTAGTGTAAAAAATTTAACTTTTTTCTTTATTATTTACAGTTCATAGAAGTTGTTTTCTTGACTAATTTTATGCTATGAATTAGGAGTCGATCATTATGTTAGCGCGTTCTGATGAGTTCCATAGATAATTATGTTGGAATTCTTTGGGCAACTGATCACAGAAGCATGTTCAATGTGCCATTGGCTAAATAATGCTCCATGATACTGCCACTATCATGTCGAGGGTAGATTGAATTTTTGGTTCTTTTGGAAAGTTGGGAACTAACAGCTTATGCTTTGCAGACCTTTTTGTTGAGTTTCTGCATGACTGTAAGCCATTCTCAAATGCTTGCATTTTTGGTAGCTCTTGCCTTGTGTTTGTGGCACCTTAATTGTAAATATTGCATGCCTGGGAAACAAAACTGCCAAGTATTAGTCATTTTCTACTATAGGTGGGTAGCTATATAGTCATCAAAAAGACAAAAACTGTAATTTATATTTTCTAAATCACATAACACAGTCTTCTCCAATCGGACTGAGCAGGAACCAAAAAACATGCCATGTAAGTAAGGAAGGGAGATTCCAAAACTTTTCATGAGAAATTGAGCCCTCGACTTTGAATATGTAGAACTGACCTATTGGGACTGTACCACATATTTTCTTTCTGGGGCATGAGAGACATAACCAGAGTCTTCTTCCCTACCTTAGCTCTTTCTGTTGATTTTCTTTCGCTGCCCTGCTTTGGTCTTATTGTAGAGTTGCACCAGCAACTCAGCTAGCCTTATCTTGGATGTTGGCTTGCTTATGAGTCATTGGTGCGAACTATCTTTGGGATTCTCTTAATGTGGCAACAATATAGGCCTTTTGCCCAAGTAACCAAAGAGAGCTATAGGTGTTTGATAGAGTAAAGGACATGGCAACAGAGGAAATAAAAAAGTACAATACTGAAAGATATAGCATATAATTTTGATGGGGAGTAGAGTTCATTTCATAGAGGAGGCCCACTGTAATCGGAGAAATAGGATGAAATCTAAGAAATTTGGCCATGAGATGTAAAATACCATGTAGTAATTTATTATTGACACCAAAATTAGAGGCAAGGATCCTACTTTAAAGGGAGAGAGTAAACTAATAAATTATACCCGGAGAAAGAAATTGAATAAGACTTCAATCAGAGAATGACAATGCTCTGTGAAATAGTCAGCTGTGTTTGAAGGAAAACAAACAGATTTCAATCAGAGAATGACAAAATTCTTAGTGATGATGAATTGCCGCACTTAATGGTGTGCTGATCAGAGAGTATAAGAAGAATTTTCTTGGCAAACAAAGACTAGGATATCAAAATGGAGAAGGGGGTAGAAGGAGGGGCCAAGAGGTTAGGGGTGGTGGGAGGGAGCAGAGGATGATGGTGTTATTGATTATGCTAAGTTGATTGAGGGATATGATCATATGCTATGTGTTTTTCTACTTTAGAGCGCTTTTTGTTTAATTTGATTGAATCATTTCAACTTTTTGTTTAGTACTTCTTGGATTCTTTTTATGGTTATTACTTGTATTTGAGCAATGGCTGCCTTTGACTGAGTATAAAAAATCAATGGTTTTAATTTTGCTTAAGGTGACGAATGCTCTGAGTTATTCGGATTCTTAAGAAATATTCTTAATGATGTCTAAAATTTACTACTCCTATATCGATACACTGGATCTTTGCAAACACGTACTGAATGGTAATTTTTCTCAGTTCAAAATTTCGGGACATGTGATCAATATCATAAAAGACGTGGCAAGAAGGAAAAACAAAAAGAGTGAAATTTAGGATATATAGTGTAGAAAAAGAAGAAATGAGAGCAGAGTTCATATCATACAGGAGGTCCCTTGTTAAAGCAGAAGGAGAAGCTAAGATTCTTGGCCTTGAGAGTAAACAACGCATTGAAATTATTCTTGACAGTTGACTTCAGAACCAGAGGCTATGAAATCGCTGCACTTAATGGTGGGTTGATAGGAGAGAAGATGTAGAAAAGGATCATGGGAATGATTTTCTTAGTTAACAAGACAAGGAAATGAAGCTAGCTGAGGGAGGAGGATCTCAGGGGAAAGGAAAACCAAGAGAATATGAAGAGGGAGACATCTGCTTGGAACAACATTTAAGATAGATTGATCGAAACCGTAACCAGTAGTACAAAAGTAGAATAGTAGTGTGTGACATATTGGATTATCTATTGCCCTTATTATAGTTCAATATTGTGAACTCTTATACGGGGTTTAAAGACTTCCATAATGATGTGTGAAAGATTCTAGCTTGTTGGTTCAGTAGTTGGAAGTCTTCTTTCCTAGTGTTAAGTCGAGTTTTATCTTTTTTTTTTTTTTTTTTGACGTTTGCGCTGAGTCAGCTCTTCACTTAGCTTTTGTCATTTGTTTGATTGCTTTCATTCAGAATAGACCGTAGTTGTATGAAGTATCAAACTTTTCTCTGGTTTCAGGTCCCTATAACTTATTTCATAGCATAATTTTAGTGACAGCAAGAATCGGGTTTTGTCACTCAATAGGGTGATTGTGTATGTGATGAGTTCAGATCATACTCTTGGACTACTTTTCAACCAAAAGCATGGGGTTCATGGGCCATTGACCAGATAATCCAGCCTGGCATTGCCACTATCATCAAAATGGTGGATTACAGAGTTTTGCTTCTGTTCTTCTCTAGAAACTCACCCTCTATTAACTGATGAAGCATAACCACAAAGTAAAGCCATTTGGAGTTCGCGTGTCCTAACTCTCAACTTGATGTAGTGTGTGCTTGATTGTAAATGTTGCATCATTGCATGCATGGTGAAGACTAATATACTGTCTCTTTTCTGATGGAGAAGAGTGGCAGTAATTGTTTATTTTCTCCTTAATATTAGAAACCCTGATCTTATCCAACTTTACTGACCGATTACCGAATAACTTATGTTATAAATTGCAAGGAAAGAGGGTATGTTTCAGAACTTTTATTGAGCAACTGATCTAGTGATCTCTGAGAACCCATAAACTCGGTGTCTAGGTTTGAGTTCGGCCATTAGCTTTCTATATCCTAACTCCTGAACCTTTGTAGTTGCGGGAAGAATGGAGCTTTTTTCGAATTACAGAATCCTAGAAGTTCTTCTTTTGATGAAATTTACAGTAGAAATAAGGATCCTGTTGCTAAGAGTCTTTTCTATGTTGATTTGATTGTTGTACTGGGCATCTTACCTTCACACCGTAGTCTTGCTTTCATGTTTCATAGCATCACCGTCATTAGCTCTTTCGGCCTATATTAATTGTGTGGTGCCTATAGTCATAATAGCTATCGTTTTGGCGTTTGCTGTAATTCCTTTTGCAAGAAGATTTCGTAAGTCTCTTTAAATGCATGTTTCTGTTTGGGATATTGATGATGTATATGTCTATTGGATGTAGTCATCCATGGAGGTTTAAGGAATTGGTTATCTCATGCAATACCCCATTTCCTTATCCGAATGTGTCATGAAGCATCTTTGGATACTTGTGTCATAGTCGTGCTGTTGATAACCTGGTGGTACTAATTTTCCCTATTTTTTGTTTAACAGACACCTGCAGAAAGAGTCAAAGCTAAGATGAAACTTCAGCTTTCACAAACTGGTATGCTGCTACAACTTTTAACTAGTATTGACGTGAGACTAGAGCTTCTGTATTGTATAATTTGACAATCAGCCCTTGGTCTATAAAATGACATGCACAACATTGTTCGAAATATGTAGGGTGATAGTCTGTTTTCATTTACCTGGATCGTATGTCTATTTTTACAGCTGCCTATTGACGTCCTGATTCGTAAGATTATCTACAAAACATGGCTTTATTTGATGTCGTGGGGGATTGTTTATTATATTCATCTGGCCAATCTGATATACATCTATATACAAACAGAAGGTCCACCCATATCTATATTTATTGAACCAAATGGATGTAAGCTCCATAATGATTGAAATGCTAGGAATTTAAATGTGGGAAAAGGTGGCATCAAAAGTTAAATCATACTCAATCTCAAATGAGGTATGCTTCGATTTGGTGGCATCAAGAGTTAAATCATACTTTCTTTATTATTGATGTCCAAGATTGGACCTTCTTTGAGATCCCCTAAACCAGCAGTCTTGGATTTTGTCTAAGTAAGATCCATGATGACCAGTGGCATCTACTCTGCTCTTCCGGGAGCAAATTCCGAGTAAAGGGATGGTAAAGCTCTTCAAGTTCTAGAGAAAACAAGGATTCGTGGAAAAAGTTTTTAAGTTGAATATACAGAGTCAAACTCATCTTTGAATGTCGTAATATGTTTGGTTATGCCTCAGGGATGTTTGTCTTTCTGCTTGTATGTATGTCAGTGTTCATTGAGTGTGACTCAATTCTTTATTTTAAAAACATGCTGATGTACTTTTTGAGGTCTTTTTCCCTGCAGCTGAAAAAGATGAAAAGATGGGTACTGGCTCACAATGGGAGCGGTTTGACTTCGACAAAGATGCACCTGTGGATGATGAAGAAATGGAAGGTAAAATCGCAAATTTTATATTTCAGGGTGGTACACCAAGGCTTGACCGCTCTTCCCTTTGGTGTGGATTCACTGGTTATAGTTTTATGTCACATTTTGTGTGCTGGAAAAATTGACCATATGGTGTTGTGAAGTTATAAAGTTGTAAAAGACATGTTTTGTGCTTAGTCATTCTTGTTCTACGCTCGATCATATAGTTCTTTTGTGCTGCTTCAAGTCATAAATGTATGGATAGATTATAAAAAAAGAAATTGTAATTTTCTTCGAAGACTAGAATCTTCTATGGTTCATGTTCTTTCATTTGATGGAATGCTAATATGTACTGATAATGCATTTGTCCTGCCTGCAGCTGTTGATGATGATGCGCAAGTGGTGAAGCGTATTGGTCAAACCTTTCGATTTGCATCACTGGAGGTACTCTTGAATCTTGATCTTTGTTATTATTTCAATACTACAAATCTTGAAAAGTTTGGGATCTGAAACCAATTAGTAGTATTAGAGAAGAAGGCCATTGCCTAATGGGTGTAAGTATCTATGTCAATATGTAGGGAAAACGAGAGGATGACATCAGAAGAGCTCATGATGAGGCCATATTTGGTGTGCCTGCACCTCAACCATCCCACACATCAGAAAGTGAAGAGAGTGAGAATGAGAACAAAGAGACCAGTGATACTGATAATGATAATGATAATGATGAGAATCCAGCTTGCAGTCTCCTAAATGAGAAGGTTAGTTTCTATAGCTTAAATGCTTATACTCGTTATTCGTTAAAAGATAGCTCCCATGAGAAGCTCCACTGGTAGAAAATGTTGTGGTCTGCGGAAACCACTCGTGTCCGAATCCAAGTGGGCTGCAGACCTTCCCTTACCCCCTTCCTTCTTCACTTGCAGTCATTGTGTCAACTTTTTGTGAATGATAACAGGATAGCTTTATCTGATTATGATTCATCATACTACAGGTACTTTTAAAGCAACAAGGTTCATGGCGTGATCGAGCGCGCAAAAATGTTGGATGATTTGAGAAAAACAAGATAGTCTATTACTACTAACCAATGTCAAGGAACCCCAGATGAGCATGTTATGGAACCACGGTGTTGGTTCAGTAAATTTTGGTAGCTCCTATGCTATGAGTTGTGTGTACGGTTCAGTAAATTTTGGTAGCTCCTATGCTATGAGTTGTGTGTACTCCTGTGATCCGAATGGCTCCCTGTTGGCATTATCATTGTAAAGGTTCGAACGGATTATTAGGTTTTTGTTAATAGTGTCATCATTTGAGGCGTGGTTCTACGTTTAGAGATTATTGTATCATGTAGACATTATTTTACCGAATTAAAGGTAATTTTGGTTATAAGGCTTAAAAACAGTGAGCAGTTATAGTAGATGGCGGAATGTAGAAAAGTGTACTATGATGTAATGTAGTGAGGCTATTTCTTTTGTGTTCCTTTGTTCCGTTCTCTGTTAGAGCAGCGTGACTAAGAATCTGAGTACAAGTAACGAACGTGTCACATCATTCAAACCGTTTAGCTTTTGTGCTGTTGGAAAGATTCAGGTATCGCATGTTCGGATATGCCTTGTGGCTTGACTAACCCCTTAGCACAGCCGTTTCCCTCAAATTCTAGTTATTGGCTGAAGATTGTTGTTATTCATCTGGTCACCAGCTCACCACTAATCACTAGTATGACTTTTTGTAAGATGACAAGGGGGACCAATTGCATGAGCTGTAATAGCACCGTATTCGACATTTCAGCTAGTCTACTTTTATCATAATAAATGTAGATAGAGTCTATTCGAGGATTTCGAGCCCAACAAACATAATATATCTCTATATTGGATTGGGTTCGAAGAGATCTTAGCTTACCAAGTGTTTGCCTTTTTAACTTAATGATGAACCACTTTAAGCTATACGAAAACTATTTCTAATTTTCTACTTTACACACACGTCTCATAAGTCATACTCCAAAGACTAGTTGAAGAAACACAGGCCGTGTGTGTATGCAAGTGGAAATAGGCGGCGAATCATGTGCAGCAGAGTATCCATGCAACTTCCTCTCTAATGGGCCGACCACTTTACTTCAAGTAACCAAAACCAATGGGCCGTCATAGCACACAGAATTCTCCACTCTCCAAAGCCTACAAACCAAGTAAGCAATGTCCACGCGTCAGTACCTGATTGGGCCAACAAATAACTCCTTTCCTCGAAACTCGCACCTGAAAATCTTCCATATCCCACTCTCCCCCTCACCAAACCCAACTCTCTCATTTTAACTCTCTTGCAGTAAAACTTTGACCCCGGTGAAAACATGGCCACTGTCAATCGTTGGTTGAGGCCTGAGGTAACTAACTAACCTCCCCTCTTCCTTTTTTTTACCCTTCAGTTAATATTTACTAGTTGGATTAAATGGGTTGAAATTTATATTTGTGTACAAACAGGTGTATCCTCTGTTTGCCGCTGTTGGGGTTGCTGTGGGGATCTGTGGCATGCAACTTGTCCGTAACATCTGTATCAACCCTGAAGTCAGGTATTATTTCCTTTTCATTTTTACTCTTGCAATATGGTGAGAGATCTAACTGGTTTAATGATTGTTATGTTATGCTGTTCGATCTGTTGTTTTATTTGATTGTGGGTACAAATTATGATGATTGATTTTGTTGGTGTTACTTTTGCATGATGGCTTTGTTGGTCCAAAATTATGCTGTTTGACTTTTAATTAGAAATTTAAATACCCTTGTTGCAGACTTTATAAGGATGAGTTGGCAAACTTGGGCAACATGAATTCTGGGCAGTGCAGTTTGTCAAGTTTTATCTTATTAGATTTTTATTAGATAAGATTGGAATTACTGTAGGACGCTATGATGCTCGGACCCGTTATCCCATATCCGACACGGGTGCGTACCCAAGTGTCGGATTCGACTATTTTCCGAAAAAATGCATGTTTTTAGACTAAAATGGAGTATTCCGTGTCCA
>CAAKMY010108640.1:4279-40741 GCA_901111285.1 Corrigiola litoralis | reverse complement strand
TTCAACTCTAGAGGATCCCAACACCCAAGTTTCATGTCATAATACTTCAATAAGCAAAGATTTGGTAAACATATATGTAATTCTAGCCTTTTTTTTGTCAAATTTAAGAGAAAGCACCGTCAACTTCCCGTTATTTTCTCTTAAATTAACTTATCGTCACTCTTTCCAAATCGCCACTACCAATTTAAGAGAATGTTCCTATTAGGCCCAACCGAAAGATATTAGCACAATCATACACAGAGTAAAAAAGTGAAATGAAATGACCATTTTGCCTCCATATTTTATTGCTTCATTCAGAAAAGCCTTGATTTGCATCTATTTACTTTTTTTTTTTTTTTTGCTTCCCTAGTTGCTTCGTAAAAACAACGAACACATTAAGCCAGTTATGAAGTATGGTACGGAGTACGTCATTCTTACCACTAAAATCAAGTATTTCTGTTAATATTTTGAAACATATTAATTAAACAATGTTGTCATTTGTGAGATGGGAGAACTATCTTCAGGAAAAGAATGCAGACATGTTAAAGTTTCCGTAATCGATCATAATGGCAGAAGATAAAAACCTGATGTATTCACACCTGAGTGTACTGTCTAACTTCCATGACCTCTTGGGCGTGGGAAAGCTAACAAGTAACGGTGGCGTAATCAGATATCGGTGTTCAATGAGTTTCTTATGTCATAACGGTCCACACTCTAGATACCGAAACTCGCCGAGTCGCCGCCAAGCTTAGCCCCCATTTGACCATGTCTGTTGAATCAAACATGTGACCAATTCTAGTGGATTGTTTCTTTGCTAAATTTCCCACGGCTCTTTCACAAGTCCAGTCTACTCCCCAAGATTTTGGAGCTCACCAAACTCCTAGTGAAATTGACTTGCATTATATTCTTCTCTCCTTTGGGTGCGAGCAAGTTCGACTTAAAAGTTTAGTTGGTCACACAATTTCTACTATTTTCTTTGGGAACAAGGGTCAGCTCGGAACTCATCCGTAATCCTTTTGGTCACACAATGCGCAATGGTTCTTAATTTCTTATTGTAAAAGATCAACTAATAGCATGTAGTTAAAAAAAGTATAAGCTATGCATACACATAAAAAAAGGAATCGTGTAAGGAACCCCACTTCATGATTTACTATGTATATGGACTGGATTCTGGAATGATTATTGATTAATAGTCAATTTTGACAAACATGCAATAGAAAACTTTGGATCATGGTGTCAAGAAGCCGCCAGTTATTTCCGTTCCAAAAGTTCATGGAACAAGACTCGGGAGGATTGCAGAAAACTCCTACTACACACCTTCCCAACTACAGATCCATTAAACAATATTCTTATTGTCAAACGAGATAAAAGGACTCGAAAACAGTAACGCATATAGATAGACAAGGTTCAGTCAACAAGAGTTTTTCACATTGAAGTCTGCCAAGTTATAATTGCTTACAAGAACAACACACTAAACAATCCGATTCAACACAGCAGTAAGCAAGCAGTATCGGATCTTCTTCCTTCCATGACTTCCATGTCAAGAGTAAACATGATTAAACTATGTACTGAATTATAAGGCCAATCAGGCTGTGTTGTTTCAAGCTTTTGCAACTCCGAAACCTGTAGAGGTGCTCAACAAATGAGTTCAGCTAGAAATAGGTCCCCTCTGGAGGTTGGACGAGTTTTCGGTTGTGAGGCGACGCCATTTCTTTCCTCAGCTGAGTCAAAATATCCTCCATAGTGAACTCTCTCTGCCAATTTGAAAGCATTCCAAACTTCTTTGGTTCAACCTGCAAACCCATACCATTAATCATGACACTCCCCCATACACATCACGAGGTCAAAGGTACATAAATAGTAATTGAAATGAAGTATGACTTCATCCAACTCCACCAAATGTTCACTGCATGACCATCTATCTTTCCGTCTTTTCTCCCTTTCTTGACAGAAAGTACTAAAAGTGAAATGGAGTAGTCAAAGATGCGAAGTTTGATGCACAAGGTTGCTAGCTCCAATTCTTATAAGCTGGATTCACTCATAACGTAATAATCACCACTGAAATTCCGGGCTTCCCTTTATACCTAAGAACAAAATTAAATATGTAATCCTGATGGAACATCGAAGGTAAGGGTAAGGCATCAAACAGCCATATGGACTTTGACCCCCTTTCCCACCCTAACCCAACACACTTGCGAGGAGGATAGATAGTCAACTTAGATTGTCCCAGAGGAAACATAAGCTGGTCTCTCTCTCTCCTTGTATCCTTGCAAATTTGCACTACTATCAGTCATAACTCATAATCATCAAGAAGCAAATGGTTCATAATTCGACATACCAAGTTACTCACTCACGGGCCAAGGAAATTAGACTATTACAGCACATACATTACCCTATCACTGCATATATAAACAACATTACCATGCCAGATTCAGGATTCACACAGGTCATGTTGACCCGTGTGTGGAAGCGAACACTAGGGGGTTTCTCTGGATAGTCTTTGTCGCAGAAGAGCTTCAGCTGATAAATGCGCCCTTCATGTACACTCTGATTAAGGAAAAGAAAGCAATAATTTATCAGAAGAAGAAAAAAAAAGGCAAAACATGCAGCACACACAACAATCACTAACAGATAGCAAACACCAGTGACTAAGAGCAATATATAATCCCGCCTCCCAGCACATGAAAAACAGACAGAAACAACAATGCAACTAAGCAGAAAACGAAAAACCCAGTCCGCTTGCTGTAAGCAAAAAACACCAAACTTGACATCTAGACCTTAAGTGGAGCACTTTATAACCCTTCAGAGAAGGGGGCTGGAAGCAGGGAATCAACATGAAGAAGAAGTTTCCAGCTCTACGGAAAGGCAACACAAAGCTGAGTGAAATGTTATCACACGTGTACAAAACCAGAAAAGCAGATTAACAACAAAAAAACAAAAGATAACATAAAAAAAGGTCACATAATATCTGAGATGCACTCATGTACAAAAGCAGAAAACCAAGATTAAAAAAAAAAAAAACACCGTACATTGTGAGGGCCAATTATTGTACCGGTCCAAGAGCGCATGTAAATATCATCGCTATCATCCATTCCATAACTCACACTGCCATCTCCAATCCCTTTCTCACCACGCTCAAGTTCCTCCAGCAGCCTGAAGTTTCTTGGAACTGTATGACCATAATTAAAATAAAGATGATTAAAGATACATATAAACATGCCCTCGTGCACCTCGAAGCAGATTCGTAGACTATCAACTACAATACACTAAAACTTCTAAATTTCATGAAGTATAAAAAAATAGAAAAAAAATCCCGCTTTGATTGAAAATTGTAAGAGAGGACAACAAGAATCAATTCACCATCAAAGGCACAAAAAAAGACCCTGGAATTCGATATCCTTTAGGGAAAATTCCCAGCATAAAATACACACAACGGGACCACATATGTCCCCATACTCCTCACAGATATAGTGCTTGAAAGCATATATATATCAAGAGCACTTTAGGCATCCTCTGAAAATAGTAGAAGGCCACTCGTTCTACATCATCTTGTCTAGATAGCAACTGAACTAATGGCACCATGAATAAAAATCCCAACTAGCAACTTAAAACCCATTTTAGATAAAGCATATTAATTTCAAAAGCTCGACAATGCTTTAAGATAAAGCTGATATAGCTACTTCTACAGCACACATAGCACCCATAACTCTGCTTACTGCTTAGGACCCTTTTGTAATCTATTTCTGCAAGCTACCAATATCTAATTTAGATGTATTTACTTAATTTATTATGTAACACTTCCAATAATGTCGATGCAGGTACACAATTAACTATTAAGCCAAAACGGCTTCTCTAACCCCTCATCAAGTTTCAAAGAACTCCTCATACTTCACTCTCCTTTCTCTGGGGAGAGACACTAACTTTTAATTTCCAAAACCATGCCTACTCACCCTTATCTGCATTCAAAGTTATACAACTAAAGACATGGCAACTCCATTTCCCTCGCGCTTAGTCTAGAGATTAAGATAAACTGTGAATAGATCGATACGGTACTGAATCAATGCGATTAAAAACCATACAGCAGATCCAATCACCAAACTACTGCCATTCCAACCCACTCAGCACCGAAATCACCAAAATTCCATATTTAATCGAGCTTCCTAACCCGAGCAGTCCTCCTTTACATAGCCCAAGAAAGCTCTGTACAAGTATCACGAGCAACAAGACCTTCTTCAAAAGGGGTTAAACCCCAGATACCAAAAAACTCGAACTAAAACTACCATGACCATCTCCAACTAAAAGAACTATAATTCATTAACTATCTTTGTAGCTCCAGAATGTACAACAACAACAGTAGTAACAACCAAGTAGACAACAACGACAGTAGTAACAGCCAAGTTGACAACAACAACAGTAGTAACAACCAAGACGACAACAAAAGTATCAACCAAGACTAAAACAACAGTAACCACCAAGACGACAAAAACACCAACAACCAAGTATGAGGGCCTGTTCTCCTCAACTTATTTCTACTTATTTTCAGAAAAAATAAGATAAGTTCAGAAAAAATAAGAAAAGTTCAGAGAAAATAAGTAAAGTTCAGAAAAATAAGCAAAAAAAGTAAAGTTAAGGAAAATAAGTAAAAATAAGAAAAATAAGTGAAAATAAGTAAAGTTGAGCTACCAAAACAACATGAATCAGGAAAAATAAGTAAAAATAAGTAAAGTTCAGAAAAATAAGTAAAAATAAGTAAAGTTCAGCAAAATAAGTAAAAATAAGAAAAGTTCAGAAACAATAAGGAAAAATAAGAAAAATTCAGATAAGATTTCTAAGTGAAAATAAGTTGAAGAGAACAGGCCCTGAATCCTGCAGTTCATCAGGATCAACATATACGCAACCTTACCCCTAGCTAGCTGCAACTAGCACATACGGCGCCATTTCACAAAATTGGAGAAACCCCAGCTAGTAATAACTCAAATCCTCTCTTTAATTTAATATGACCAAACATAAAGTAACATAAACCCTAAACTTTTGATTAACCCCAAATTATAGTAAATCTTGTCAGTTGAAAAAACCCATCAAAAACACCAAGAAAAGAAAACAACCGATCAAGCAGAAACAACACACTCAAATACACTCAAATACCCAATTCAATAACACAAAAATGATTCATACCCAACATACATCAAATAACAAATAACTAGCTCAGTGTTAGAGCTCTGTTGCCTTGGGAGTTCGATTCTTATAAGCGACTTTGTGC
This sequence comes from Corrigiola litoralis, assembly GCA_901111285.1. Taxonomy (NCBI): domain Eukaryota; kingdom Viridiplantae; phylum Streptophyta; class Magnoliopsida; order Caryophyllales; family Caryophyllaceae; genus Corrigiola; species Corrigiola litoralis. The sequence continues at coordinate 35,502 of CAAKMY010108640.1, read as the reverse complement.
GCACATTTCAAACCAAAAAAATAACCATACAACAAATAACAAAAATTATAAATTCAAGACTACCATAAATAATTCATAAGTGAAAAGAAAGAGGTAGACTGTAATTAAGGGAATCTGGTAGCTTACCAACAACGCTAGATCCTCCAGAACCCATGGTCATTTCAGAGAGAAAGAAAGGGTAAACTGTAAACAAAGGGTATTATTATTATTATGAGAGAGACAGTGACAAAAAGAGAAAGGTTGCGGAGAACCACAGCCCACGAGAGCCTAAGTTTTTAGAGATCACTAATGCGTACTACTAGTAATAATAGAGTCACCCCAAAAAAAAACCACTAAGTTGTAGGGATCAAGAGATGCTCGAATAGTTATAACTTTTTAAGGGTCGATTTTAGATTTGAGAGTTAGTGATTGGTTCTTATCTACGACTTTATTCACTATGCAAGTGTAACTTAGAAATCCTCTATAAGGGTGATAGAGTTCGCCAAAGATTGACTCGAGTTGATAAACCGATTCTATTCAACTTGGAATGTTTCGCTATTCGGGAAGGGTTTTCAATCTAATGTTGAAAAGATCAACTTAAAACAACTAAAATGGTAGAATCATCATGTATTTAGTCCGAGTTTAACCAATCTAGTTCGCCCTAAAACCTTACTAACTTTTTTGATATATTTTCGTCATGTTATAAGTATACGATAACGGATCTAAAGTTGGAAATTTCGGATGTGATTCTACACTTTTTTTTTTTCGACCTTCTTGACCATATTTTTGCCTTTTCTACTATTTGCTACCTCAATATACATTGTTTGGAAAAATCGGAATATAGTTACTACCCCTTGTTACCTTCTCGTGCCTATATATGAATATATGTTGTCCCATGCTTCATAGGGCTATGGCCTATTAAATGAAACGAACTTAGCAAAGGTGCATCTCATGCCATAGATATGCCATCACATACACCTTGGGTGATTGTGTTGGCCTGAAGATTACAAAAATTAATGTAATGAGTTTGATGCTTGATTTGTGTACTTAATACTACATCTTGTTTCCCCCCATTGTTATTTAGCTTGTCAGTTATAGGCTACAAAACAATAACCGTGTAATTTTTATCGAGGCAAGATAATAGTGTATCCTCTATTGTGGTTCTCGTTACACTGCTCTGACCCTTCTATGAACCCTCTTCAGTTGCCCCTGATGCTGCATGAGGAAGTATAACCCTTTCTATGAGGAAGACCACAACACAGAATCCACTCCAAGGAGGCATCAATAACCCTCAATAAGAACACAGCACTCCCTTCAGGACCCAAACGGTTTCAAAATCATGCCATCAACCATATTATCTATCAGGGAAGCCTTTGCAAACAGGCTATCAGATGACTTCAATAACAATTTGTCAAACGTCCAAGAGAGCAAATCCATGCAGAACAAACCTTGCTGAATCAGTATAAGCACGAAAGTGCGCAAGAGATCCTTGCCTGGAAGAGTTCAACACTGCCAGCCCCAGTCTTTAGACTCCTCAATAACGTTGGATGGCGAAAAAATGATCCATAGGGCGAGAAAAGAGGCGGGTGGGGAAGCCAAAAAGAAAAGGAGAGATAATTGCAATGTCACCAAGGGTTTACACATTTCAGATTTCAAAGTAAACAGTCTTACAAGCAAACACACGAAGCAATCTCATTCTACAAAGTAAGAAGCAAGCGGGTCTCAGATTTTTTTCCCACCATTTCGTCTCCCCTTTCCAGGGCTTCTTCCATTTAAGAATGGAGTCAATAAACTATGTACGAAATTATAGAGCATTCAATTTTTAAGCCTTGCTGACTTGGAAAGATGTCGATGTGATGAACAGATGGGTTTTAACTAGAAGTAGGTTCCTTCAGGTGGTTGGACAAGTTTTCGGTTGTGAGGCGAAGACATTTCTTTCCTGAGCTGGGTCAGAATGTCTTCCATGGTGTACTCCCTCTGCCAATTTGAAAGCATGACAAACTTCTTTGGTTCGACCTAAACACAAGCAAAATCAAGAAGAAACCAGTTTACTAGACAGCACATTGAGAAAGCATAGATATATGTTATGTCAAAGATTATACTTTGCCTCATAAAGTTGACGAGAAAGAACATAGAAGTACTCAAGCTTAACCTTATTAGATTTACAATATGTTACGAATTGAAAGAAAGAACATTTTGAGTACTAATTTTCCAAAAGGTGTAACAGAAACAAATTTGTTTCAAGCTTTCATTCTTATATAAAAAGTTTACTGCTGAAGCTCTCTAGCAGGAAAAGACGACATTATAGAACCACAAGTTCATCTTCTAAGAAGTCAAAACTGAAAATTTTACATGATCCAAGGACTCACGCGTGGATGAATATCTATGGCATCTATTAGAAATAGAGTAGAGCAACAAAAACAGTATGCAATTTGTGTACAAATGAGCATGATAATAACAATGAAAAAGACAATTAACTAAACTTCTCGCTCTAAAAACTTTAATGACCTCTCCAGATCGATGTAGTTCAAGCATATCTTTACCAGATGTATGTACTCCAACAGGTTGGAACACACACAAAAAAAAAAAAAGGTCTTAACAAACACCGACTTTCTAAATTAACAGGCATTAGTTGATAAACCTTACCACTCCAGATTCAGGATTTACACATGTCATGTTGACCCGTGTGTGAAAGCGAACACTAGGTGGTTTCTCTGGATAATCTTTGTCGCAGAAGAGCTTCAACTGATAAATGCGGCCTTCATGAACGGTCTGAAACAAAACCATTTTGTATATTCAATAACATTAGAAAGATTGGAAAAAAAAAAAAAAAGAAAAAAAGAGCCTTAGTAATCAACACATAATAGAGAACGATAACTTCCTTCAGCCAACACAGATTCTAGACGGCTCCTCAACAAAAGTCGAACCAATAAAGCAACCAAGAGCATAGTTTCTCAACCACCAAAATCTGAGGTAGATATGCACATAGAGCACAAGGAAGTAGACAACCAAAATGACTTTAGTGAATCCCTAGTGAGCATACAAGGATGACTTGGACAAATAAGCAGGCCAGAGCACCAGAACCAGAAGATTTCGAGAAAAACATTGCAATTTTTTGGTGAGGGTTAAAAACAAACTGAGTTGCTTCATCAAGTGGAAATACAAATTTACAATAAAAAAAATTAGTTTCATATCGCTGACAGTGTACCAGTTAATGAGAGGACAACATGAAAGTAAAAACAATATTCCTTTGATTATCAGATTTATGTACAGCGCACTTCCACTCAAAAAAAAACATAACATTCATATTTCTGTCCTCAGTAACTCAGAGCCTGCAATACACTCTACCATGAAAAGACATCAGTGACCCCTATATAAATATGAATACTCGACATAGTCCACATAAGTTAAATTGACATTATGTGAGAAGCACTTCCACACAAAATGAAGATAAATGATAAGTTTAAAAACAAACTAAGCCTCACGTTGTGGTGACCAATGATTGTACCCGTCCAAGAGCGCATGTAAATATCATCACTATCATCCATTCCATAGCTGACACTACCATCTCCAATTCCTTTCTCACCACGTTCAAGTTCCTCTAACAGCCTGAAGTTTCGGGGAACTGATTGTCCATGTAAACAGAAAGTATAAGCAAACTTACATACTAAGACAACATTGCGTAATCAAAATCTGTACCACTCATTACCGGAGAGAAGGACAAGACATTCATAACAAAAAGATTAGATACGGCAAAGGGACACATATTTTTATTATACAAAAAAGAGAACATGGGGAATGCACCAGCAAATATAGACAAATAGGATATAGAGTATACTCTGCAGGAAAGACTTCCACAATCAAGTAATTATTTCACAATATCATTCAGCAAAGTTCACCCACAGGCGACCCCTTTCACTGATAAATATCCACTTTTCTGAGAGCTTCAATGATCCAAAATTTGCATGAAGATAATCACTACACTACCGGTCATACTTCATCTTCACCACTAATACGTTATGTAGCGTATTATTTTCCCACCCGGGGAGAGGGGGGGTGGGGCCTATCTTACGCTACCAACAGCATAAAGTGGTTTTAGACATTTAAGGAGAGGGAGACAGTAGAAAAAGGGGGTTTATAACCCCTTATGTCACCAAGTAAAAAAATTACCACTCTACAAGACCAAGACTGATAGACACCTTGTCTAGACAAGACTCACCTGTCAGATCCATCTAAATTATATTCTAACCAACTTACATTAGGCCTCATATAAAAGAGAAGAAACAACCATTTTGGAAGCTTGATGATGTCAAAAAAATTAAAAATATATATATATATATATATATTTAACTACACAGCAAAATCTTTCCTGAATGCAAGACTTGTCTTGTATCTTGAACCCTACCAACTCCTAAAAAAACACAAATTAGACTATTTTCTATAATTGAATGGTACCAAAGTAAACACTTGCAGCCTTTTTTTTTCAAGCAATCAATAGATAATCAGTCCGTTGGGCAATGATAATGTTCGTAAAATTGCATTCAAATGAGAAAGCATTACGGATAGGCTCATATCACCATAGGCAGCATGCGGCAAACAGATTTTCACTCCGTTGATCTTATCACAGTGAGGGTAATACAAAGTGTAGAAAACAAAATTGAATGTTCACAGAGATCCACTATCATCATTTCCGTAAGGACTATTTCATACAACAATTAAAGACAACCTTCATTACCGTTTCAATCGTCCAATACTTAAAACAAAACAACTGAAGGTAGACAGTTCAGATTCTTTTTGATGGTGAACTTTTCAGCACAGAACATACACCAAGAAACGCTTACATAGGTACCCTTACTTTAGAAATTAAGGCTTCAAACTATTCCCTCCCCATCCCCCTTATTCCCCATTCTAACCCCTAAAAATCTACACAAATTGATTTAAAGTGGGCACTTCTATCAACACGGTAAAAAAGTGTATCACTATAAACGGTCTAATTCCATCTTATAAATAAACGGTCTTGTACAAGACTTTCTAAAAATCTATACCAAATCCATCACTCCCCACAAAGCACTCTAATCACAAATACAATTCATCAAACTTCATCAAGCCTCAACATTCATTATGCTCAAATTAACATTTCAATTCATAGCACCTTACTACAGCCCTCAGAAAAACATAAACATACAAAGCATCAACTACTTTAACATAATACCAACAATGATCAAATAAAAGCAACAAGATTCCATATCATTTACAAAACACAAAAAAAGTCTCCCCAACTTTTCAATAAATGGCTCATCATACACAGATTAACAAACTACAGCTAGCAAGTATCATAAGTAATAAGGATCTGGCATAATACAATCAACTCAAACATTTTTCCCAAAAGCTGAAATTGGACAAAAAGAAAACCATCAATACCCAAAAACCCTAAAAAAACACATGATCTTACCTCACCAATCCATATAAACAACACCAACAACAAAATTAACAAAAACCCAATTCGATTAAGCACAAAAGGTAACTCCTTTGACCCTCAATTCAACAAAAGATTGAATCTTTATAAAACACCCAACAAAATAATGAAATTATTCACATGAAAAAGTACTTAAATTTAAAGATAAGAAAAGAAGGGATTGTTATACCTACAACACTGGATCCTCCAGAACCCATTGTCATAATTTTGAGAGTTGAATAAAATCGCAGGTTTTAGAGAAAATAATAAAGGGAAGAATATAATGGCACAGCTCTCGGAACAAGAGTAAGGTCACCACTCACCAAATCTATTTCTATGAAATTTTGGTCTTACTGTACAAATAACAATATAAATAAGATTTTAATTAGTGTCCAGACATACAAATAGTCTTCAAAGAGACCGTCTAGTTTTATCATTAAAGTAGACTAGCCACACTCGCTTGATAAGGCATATAAATCGACAATTGAATTTGGGTTTGAAGGGAGTTTAAAAAAATTTAGCTTACAAAAATTCGTCTTTTTAATAATTTATGCCAAACGTAATAAGAGTACCAATAACATTTTTATTTATTTTTTGGTATAAGAGGAAAACTAAGAAATTATGGATAACATGTTTTTCTTTTGCTTTTGGCTGGAATTGTTGACTTATTTACCCGGTTGAAATAAGTTGGCCAAACTGTAATGGTTAGTTCTTCTAGACTTCTAGTTGTATGGGTTGGCTATGAAGAGAAGTGTTTGATAAAATTATATGAAATCATTTAATTTGTTAATTATAAAGTGAGCTCAAAGGTCATAAGCCACTAGATAACTACTCTTAAAAGTTTATATTTTTATTTTGTTAATATAACTCATAAAAGATTAATGAAAAATGGCTTCAAAGCCGACTTTTCATCCAACTAAAAAGACATTTATCAAATACTTTCTTTGGCTTGTTCGAGTTAAAAAAAAAAGCCAAAAACTAAAAGCAAAAAACAACCCTAAAATCCAATTACCAAATATGACCTTGTCTTTGCTTCCTTTATTTTTAAATGTATTTTTTAATTTCTATTTATCTGAATGTTTCAATTTGTTTTTGAAAATTTTGAACTTGTTCGTTTTATTGAAAACTTTCTTATTTTTCAAAGAATTTTCTCGTAATAATGACACAAATAAGATATACGTTGCTTATTTATCATAAACTTTTTATATAATTTTTGATTTTTTCTTTCTTATCTATTTTATTTTTATTATTCCAAATGTTTTTTTCGCAACATTTTCTTGTACTGTAGTAAGCAAATATATGGTGTAAATAACATGTTCTTGTCATTACGTAGTACTCATTAGCACTACCTCTTTCCGACAAAAAGAAAAAAAGTATAAGCAATAATGTTAGACTATATGCATAACTAGTTGCTTTTCATGCTTATATTTAGTATCACGACATCCGTTAGAGTTGTAGTTACTTTTTTCCATTTGATTAATAGAACATCTCCATTTGCCAAACAGAGAAAAAAAAACTAAACATAAGTATCTTGTCGTCTCGAATTATATGAGACACTCTTATACGTTGGCTATTGCACATAAAATTGACATCTCCAAACTTTGATACCAGGAGAAAAGTAGAACTAAGCAGACCGTGGACGTATGGCCTCTACTAGCCATCGCACATCGCAAGGGCTTGTTGAGTAGTTTATAGTTACTACTTACATACTTACCTTGATTGATATATAGCGCCATTTTGCATTAGTAACTTGCAGATGTAGTGGTTCGCGGCATCTGAAAAGCAAATAAAATGTTAAAAGAAAAGCAAGTAGCTATAAAGACTACAGTCTACAGTATACTCCACTCAAGTAAGTTATACTCCGTAGGGATGATGGACGCATACCTCGGCGATTCACATTGTTAAACACTTCAATCTTTGTGGGATGGGCTGGTGATTACTGTTCTAAGTTTTCTTCAATCTTTGTGTCTACAAAAAACATGGGTAGCTCTTCAATCTTCAAAAAAGCAGCCCAAGCTGTACTCTTTCCCGCAAGTCAACACATTACACACTAACCTCAGTCCGCTTACACGGTGTATGAACTTCATGGCAACCCACACACCATCTTTGGCCATTTCACTGATTCAATATTATGGACTGACTACTGAGTGTTTCTGTGTACGACAGCTCGGGAAGCCCAACTTTGGAATCCATATATCATGGATCATGGCTGCCATCTAAATTTAACTATCAACATCATGGGACAGAACTCTATCAACTACTCAACTCCATTCCATGTAGGGATGATAATTAATGGGTCGGGGGTGGGTCACTAGGTCACATAACACAAGTTTCGAATCCGATTCGTTTGGTAAGTGGACCTAGAATGTGCCTAATCTCCACATTTGCATTTGGTAACCCTATCTGTCTTCGACTTGCTTTAAGTCCATGAACTCCAATGTTGACTAGCCTTCAACCCTATGACATTTTTCTAGCCAAGTTAATTTTTACGTGCCAAATAATTACTTATTTTCAGGAGTTCCATAGTCCCAAATTTACAAATGAAATAGAATTTACTTAAACCAACAAATCCCAATTAAAAAATATCCTTAATTAGTATTGTTAGAAACACAAACATGATTGTCGAACTTCATTATGGAGAATCCAACTCCATGTGGATCGGAGGTTCGATGGATTTCTAGTGGAGGCAAGAGTGGGTCGTAGGTCCATTACATTGCTAGCACCGTCCGCTTTTGACATGTCTCCGACTCGCTGTTCAATTTTTCTACCATATTTGTAGGCGGAATTTGTCCTAACGAATTTGAATCGGATTTTCTACTCTTATCGAATCAGAGTAGATCTAAATTGCAATCTTATATTCCATGTTTAAACTCCACATAAGGTAATATGAGTTTACGAAAAATTGAAAGCTCACTATAAACACATTACTTCATTCTAATCTTGACAACTACTCCCTTCGTCCAACAATATCGATCGTTTGCGTTTTCCAATTGGTACACAAGTGTCAATCGTGGTCCAAAAAATATGAATCATATGATAAAACAAACTATAAATTGACCGCACTCAATTAATTAAGTAAAAACTGAATGATCTACCATACTGATTAATTCATTTTAAAAACTTTCAAGAATCAGTGTAGAATATACTCGATTGACAGGATTATAAAATCCTCCACCACTCACCCCAAAAGAAGGGACTACAGTTTTCCTATTCCTGGAATAGCAAAGCAGTAGAATGGTTCCAAGTTAGCTGAGCTTAAGATTTACTTGACATAATTGCCAAATTCAGTCAATTAAGACATTAAAGGAAAGTAATCCGATCTCGAGGTAGAACTGCATCTGAATCAAGAGACCAAAATCTTTGTTTTATTAGCTCATGTTATCAATAGCAATAAGCCAATAACAGACCTTTAATGAAAATATTTCAGGGAAAGATGAATCCTAAATGTTTATGCTGTAAAATGATGTTTCTGCTGTTGGTTGCGTTGAAAACTTTGGTAACTTAAACTTTTTCTCCTTATTTCTTGACTGGTCAATGAATGTAAATTTGGTCCCCCACGATATGGTCTAATTAAGGATGTCATTATTTCTTCATATAAGATGCAATTTACCCAATCTCGAGTTCCAGATTTGTTCCCTTCCAATTCTGATTTTCTTGGACACCAACACACACAAGACAATCCCATTATGGAAAACAGTTACCTATTTTCGATCCATTTGCAGGGTACAGATAATCCTTTTCTCTAACGAAAACTTTTACTCACTAAATTGCATATTTTCTTCTTTTAGTATGCCCTAACAAAAGAAAAATAAGAAACAACAAAAATATTAAAATAGTTCTTAGAAATGAAAAACACTAGTTGCACTGCATTATGAACAACTTCCCTAGGAGTTGTCGTCGAATACTCATATTATCCGTTCTTATCCCCTACGGTATTAGTTGCTTCAATGTTTTCAAAAATAATACTCCGTACTATACTAAGATTCGAAAATAAATTTTCTTCTAGGAAACTATAGCAACTCGGCCACTACCGTGATGGATTGTGATGTTCATTTGAATCATTTACTTGTTACTCCGTAGTTGATACAACAAAGACATTGAATTGGTGCTGTCATATTTCGTTTTAATAGCAAGGGATGCATAAGCATTAAGCTGTTATTTTGGTCTTGATGAGCTTATCAGACTAAAGTCACTACACCCTGAGCTAAGAGCAGCTCTCTTTTCCAAAGTAAACTTAAACACCTGGAAATGTCTGCTTTCAGGGTTTTCAATTTCACTTTTACATAAAAAGAAACGCGGCTTTCACCAGTACGAACAATGTACTTTTATTGCTTTCTTTGTCAGTCAACAGAAAGGGCGGTCCTTCTTTTTCTTCTTAATGTTGTTGAATGTGAACTTATATTACAATGTTTCTGACAAGCAAGTGAAGCAACAACTCTTCCGATTAAAGAACTTGGAATGACTCGTTTAGTAGGAGCTCTTTTATTCTGTAGGAATGAGATACAGAACAGACTTATATAAGAAAAATTTTGGTATACAAAAATGAACAGACTTAATCATATGAATGAGATATACTCCATACGTTTGATACTTGCTATACAAAAATACAGAACAGACTTATAAAAGAAAAAAATTTGGTATGTAAAATGAAAAAAGGGTGCTTTAAGTGTACTGTACAGAGTGACTGTACACACCAACATAAACCACAGTTCAGTTTGAACCTGAATTTACATGCCAGCTTGTAATTTGTAATCCTGTACTCAACATAATATAACTTCATAAGAGTAGTTCAACATACACAACAAGATTTGGGCAAGTCAGTGAAACTAGAGCTAATCAGTGTGACACTCTTACGTACTTTTATGATCTGCCTTCCCTTTTTCTTTATTGATCTCTGGATTATTTAAGAAGGCTTTAAAGGAGGTGACCTTCCACGGAAGAGTAAATATTGAAGAGAATGCACCAAAAGAACTGCCAACTAGTGATCATTATAAATGGGTACAGCTAGCTGCTATAACTGTTGAGGTTCTTAAAAACATACATGTGCAGGGGTGATTAAATTTTGTTATAATGAAAAGATCTGTCTAGCATATACTAGTTGTATAAGAAACCCAATTGAAGGTGATCATCATTCATGGTGATGAAAAAGAAATTGCTCTCCTTCACTTAAATTTTCTTGGTTGGAGGCCTTATTGATTTTAATTAAATTGTTTCGGGTAGAAAGCAGATGCTAGATAGTATTCATGAGCATTGATCATAGACTGATATCGAAGAACACTAATGACTAGTAATATCATGGTGGGTACGTTTTGCAGTTGAATAGAAAAGATGGCATGAATGAAGGGCTCACAAAGTAATGATAGAATTAATGTTATATGTAATGAATTGAAGAAAAGCAGGGGAATGGCAGAGCTATAAACATCTATTATACAGTACTCCTTTCAATTAATTGCTAATTAAATGGTTGTAAGGAGTAACAAGAACAAGATGAAATATTTCAACTTTGTACAATTCACCTAGGGAATTATTGACCTGCTACCAACCTCTCAAAGCAAAATGATGAAGCAATGTTGAAGATAATGCGTACACTTGTAGTTTATACGTATTTTACTCCGCTCTCCACGGGCTATAGCCACATTCTTGCAGCGATGACCAGCATAGAACTTTTCCAACATGTATATACAAAGTTGTCTATTTTTGCTGATTCAGTTGCTAAAAGAACTCTCAGATGGCCAGACGCCCAGGCCTACAATGATTGAGAAATAAAACATGGGAATAGTCAAAACGATCTTTTACAATATGATTCTTCGTCAGCTACGCTTTCAAGAGTCTCCATGGGCACCCCATCTCCAAATATAATGAGTAAGCTATGCCATCGCACTGATTAAAACTGACAATTAATATATATATATTTTTTTACAAAAGCGTACTCAGTCGCAGATGAGACTCAAACCTTAACGTCTTCAATTAGGGTAAATAAGCTCTAGCTACGTGAGCTACTTGTCCAGAAAGAAGATGAATTGGATAATTTGGCTCTTGGTCTTGAACCAACATAAAACGAACTTAAGAAAACTTGCTTGACACAAAACAACATATGAGTACTATAGTATCCGAATTTCTAAAATGTTTGCAGCTAATGATGATTAATACAGTACCTATTTTCATGATCGAGCTCTCTAGGACATGTTTTCGTGGTATTTGACTTTGACTCCATTAGACTTGCCTAGTGTTTTCTCTTAACTTCCCCATTGTAAAGAGTTACCTAGAAAAATCCTTTTCATATCTTGTAGTTCTACTTTGAGTAGATTAAATAACAAAATAGAGTACACTAAGGAACAAAGTTAATAAGTTCACCACCTAAAAAAAAAAAAGTTCTATTAAACTTGATTCCTTCTTCAAATCCGGGACTTATCTTGAATCTTTAGTGTGATTTACATTGTACATCACCGTTTGAATGAGAAATAATTTTATCATTGCTATAGAGTCATTTTCAACTAGCTATTCATTACATAATTTGAGCATTTCACTATTGAGTATTGATGCTTTCTTGAATTGAAGTACTACAAAGATGTGTTAGCTAGGACTTAAATCCTCTATAATCTCTATTTGTGAACTTGAAAAAACTAGATGGTGGAGCTCTGCTATCAAATTTAAGACACACAACAAAGAGATTTGCTTTTTAATCGATATCACTTTTACTCTTTAGCCAATAAAGTGGAAGGCATTATACCTCTTACATGAGTCCATGATACTATTTTTGTCTTTAATAAGTTTTTTTTTTCTTTAAGGATAACACTTTAATTTGATGACTGATTTCTATGAGATAAATTGATTAAAAATCGTTTAATGTACACCGCCTTACTTAGCTTTAAAACTATTTTTGCAATATTTATATATTATAATGTTTTCAATGTGTTTTGAACGAAATACTAATCAAAGTGTTGTCTTAGAAGTATAAAGCACTATGGTGTAATACTAATTACTACGAGGAGGGGATGTAGCAACTATATAAGTCGTCAATACATCCATTAATGTTTGGCAAAATTGACTAAGGTAGCTGAAAACTGATAAGTTACCTGAGCAAGTAGCTGAAATTTGAGATCTGATAAGGTAGTTGGTTTTTAAAGAAGACAAGATATTGGCAATGACATAAAAAGACATTATTAAAATTGTGATTATTGGCAAAGTTGGGGTAAAAATGAAATTAAATTATGAAAAGGCAACTTATTTTTGTGATAAGCTACTCGAAAAAGCTTATTTTTGATTAGGTGAAAAAGACATATAAGCTACTTAGAAGATGCAGTTACCAAACACTTCTACATATAGTCAAACAAGTCTTCCTAATTTAAACAAGTCATTTTTAGATTATAGGCCAGCTGGAATTGCATGTCGAACATAGTCTAATGTTCGATCACACCAAGTGACATGCATATACATTTTATGATGAGCTAAATTCATTTCCATGTCATTCTAGCTAGTTTGAGAAGATATCCATACATATTGAAGTATAACTTAATTTGCCACAAATGTATGAAAAAATGAGAGTCAAAATGAGTGACAAGTAGGTAAGATGTTGACTTTTAAAAAGTCAATATCAACTTATGAAAAAAAAACTAGGCTACAAGCTCTTTGTTTGACACGTGTGACTATCTAATTGAAATTTGGACCCTCAATTTTTAGAGCACGTGCAATATAAAGATACAATGAACTAAATTTAGAACTTACTATAAAGTCTTTACTACTATTACCCGAAATAGAAATTTTACATCATCTTGTGTGCAATTTTCATGATTCGAATAAGAGAATTGAAACTCCTATAGCCATATATAAATATATATTGCGATCAAATGAAGTTCTTAATTTCTCAGACAAAGGGCTTTTCACGTTTACTCAAGAGTAAGAAGGCATGGTACTTGTTAATTATTTACACCAAAATAAATACGTATACTTTCATTTTTTTATCTTATTTGACGAGTACTGAAATTTGGCAATTGTTATGGAGTTATACCTATTTTCGATGCCATTTATCTCCTTTCAATATCACATACACGAAGTATTTCAGAAGTTGAAATTTGAAAGGAGAATGGCATCGATAGTATCATAGTAGGTATATGATGAATTAGTGGCATTCCTTTCACCAAAATTCTGAAAAATTATAAAGTCGGCTGAATAGCAGAGAGTCGAGAAGCTAATTTAATCAATAGACACTGGAATTCCGAATATGGAGCCTGTACCTAGCTTGTTTTATGTATTTCGCAGAATGTATATATGGTGGATTGGGCTAAAGTAACTTAATACAGCTAATGGATATGATGATTGTGGTCCATGTGTGGTAGCAATTTGGAATGCAAAAGAAACCTACTATATAGGACGAGCCATGTCAAAGACCTTTAATTAGCGATTAATGCATGCATAGCTAATTATCCCTTCCATCTGCCTTGATTGCGGACCGAACTCATCCCTGTGACGAGTAGTCATCTGAGCTACTTGCTCGCCATTGATTAAGCAATGACGCACAATTAGTTAAACATTTATAAGCCATCACGTGTACTGTCCCATTATTTCTTCTTTTTAATTAATTCTGTTTCTGTTTTATCTGCTAAAATTAAATACTAGGACTGCTAAGTAACAATTTGATCTCCTCATGTATGGTATGGTCCCTACTAATCCCACGTAACTAGAGCTCCCAACAACAACAACAAAAGAAAAAAAAAAGAGGTGGAAAATAACCATATTTGACTTTACAAACCCCTACTTATGTCACCCTCATTCATGCAAACTTAGAAACTTTTCATCACAAATTTAATGTAGGGTTTAATCATCATGGGCAGATAGATAGAAAGAGAAGCAAAACTCAAGATAAACACTAGCAAGTTAATTATGGCAACGAGCAACAAAAGTTTCTACTATAAGACAAGTAAAAATAAGACGAAGAGAACATATCGATACTACTAAGCTACTCATGCTCATAACTTTGAATTTCCATTTGGTTGCAGAGAAGACGGGAACTTTTTTTACATCCTGACACCCCCCAATTGACCAACCTTGTACCAACTTACCCTCCCCGTCTTATGGGCAACCAAACAGGACTTTTCAATAGAGAAGAAACTTAACTTAACTTCTAAAAACTAATATAGAAAGGGAGGGCTATAGAAAGATAGAGAGATTGGATTTTTTGTTTTTTTTGAACTACCTCCAGACCAGCTACCATTTATATATATAGGAATAGGATAGCCAATTCCTTGTTGCTCCCAGGGAATTTCCATGTTGATCAATGATCATCAGTTCCTAGCACTGCCACCACCAAAGTCATCATCGTCGTCGTCGTTGTGGTTGTTGTTGTGATTGTTGTTGCGGAGGAAGTCGAGGAGGACGGTGCTCTTGCACTTAGGGCACCGGGGATCAGCCTCCGAGAGCATGACATACATGAGACACCTTGGGCATCCAACAAGTACCATGGAGGTTGTCTCAGGGCTGCTTGAGTACTTGAGGCTTTCCTCGGATGACACACATGATCTTGGTGGTGACACCTCGGGAGAAGATGATGAAGTTGACATCCTACGGGGTCCCACAGCTGCTGCTGGTGGGCCCCCACCTACTGCTCTTGATCTTTGTGGGGGTGACAAGTTCAGCTTCAAGTCTAGCTCTTGGTTGATCAGGCCGGATCTTCTGTTCCTCCTACTCATCTTGTCACACCTACATACAAGTCAAACCCTACCATTAGCGGAAATAAAATAACAACTTTTCGAAAAAAAAAGTCATACGACATCTACAGCAAATATATCTATATAGACTTTCGCGTTTTACTATATATAAACAGAAAGCGACTTACTTGAAGGTAAAGGAATGGAAAGGAAAAATTACCGACGATGCTATGCTCGTCGGTAAGTCTAGGAATGGAAAGGAGATGAAGAAGGGAAAAGAAGAAAAGGGTTAGGTGATTTTTGTTAAGAGGAAATTATTGGTAACAAGAAAGGGGTTGGGAATAGTTCATGTGAAGGTCATTATATAGAGGGGTTGAAGAGAAGGGGGGTGTCTTTAATTCTTAATTAAAGATTGGATAGGAATTGGAGAGTAAGAGAGAGAAATGGAGAGGTGGAGGTTTTGATGAATTGAAGGGGGTGGTGGAAGAAGCTAAGGAGAAAGAAATTATATGAGGAAGAAGACGAGTGTAAAATTAAATGCTGAGTTTAGCAAAAATTTAATGAAAGAGTAGAAAAAAATATCGTCCAAAGAGGAGTAGTGTGTGTTATTGTAATGTAAGGTAGAGAAAGAGAGAGTTAAGAGAGATAGTGAGATTGGAAGTAATTGCGTCTGTAAGGTGCTGCGACCCTTCTTCATACATTCATTCATTACGTATTGTTGGTTTGCGTTTTATTGCCTCCATTTTTCTATTCTTCATGCTATAACATAAGATTATCATTTTCATACATGTCATGACTCATTTCTAAATCTAACGGCTATTGTATATGGTGGAGGTTTGTCAATTTAAATAATAATTGGAAGGCCTTCACTAAATGGTCAAATTGTGTACTTGCAATCTTGCATGTATGTAGTACAGTGGTAGTTTACAAGAGTTTGACGTATTACACCGCGCTTCTCATGGCAGGTCAAACCGATCTTGTTTACTTTCTTTGATTGTACGTACTGTATACTAGTCTACTACTCATGTATGTTCAACACTCTGTTTTTCACCCCTAGCCCCCTATGATCCAATAAACATAATGATATCCCCTGTTTTAATTCATATCAACTAAAAGGAAGTGATCGGATCACATGAGTATTTAGAGTATATGTACAAGTTACAAGATCAACTGGGAAAGCTTTTAAAATTCAAAGTAACATGACTTCATGAATGTTTATTTATGTTCCATTGATTTATAAGTTTTTTTTTCTTACATGTTTGGCATATAACTTCTATATGTAAAAGCTCGATTATTTGAAGTAAATGTATTTTCCAAGTCAATCACCCAACCAAGAAAGGGTACTCGTAACTGAGTGACAGATGTACCAAATTCATCAGAGAAAGAAACTGTAGCTCTTCTTAAATTTTGGTCTTCCTAATAACACTTTCTCAAGCATCTTAATATTACAATGACTTTTCAGTTGAATCAATATTTGGTAGATTCAAACTTTCGTTCAACAGACAGTACCAAAAATTATTAAATCATTTAAGTTACGTATACGGTTTAAAAAAGGTTTCTAAATCAGCATATGCATACGACCTAGTTAGTATGCAAAACAAGTTGAAAGATTTGAATGATTCTGAATATATGACGTATATGATATTTGTCATACACAATTTAAATCACATTAAACATTTGAGTGTGGCAATGGCCTAGTTGAATTGGATCTGAGTGACAATCTGAGATGATATACCAGCATTAAAATGTTGGTCAATAGTACAAGAGTCTATTTTGATAGTTGATAGTATTATACCTTAGAGGCCAATAAATCAATAAGGAGCGATATGCACTATACTCACTAAAAAAAACATTAGAGGGCATATGCATGAATCATAATGCTCTATAAATAAAAGAAAGTAGATAATGGGGGTGAAATTAAAACAGTTTGTAAGCAAATTTCATCTTATTCATGTATAATTGTAATAGTGACAACGCTTTTTTTGTTGTACTTATAGAGAAATAAGACTAAAAAGATACAAATATTTAAATAATTACTACTACATAATTTAAGTCCATAACAGAACAAAATTCTGGTTCTTTTTTTGCTTTTGGTGCTAGGAGAAAAGTCTTAAAAGGAAATGAGAGACAAGAATTTTTAAGGAAAATATGCAAATGCAGTATACTTCCAATTGACTTCTATTATTCTCTCTTTGTTTTTTTTTAATGAATGGAGTGTATTATATCTTATATGAAACTTGAACCCCTAATTTCATGATTAGCTAAACTAAATATCATTCTTTACAATAATTGTCCAAGTTTCCTAATGTTGGATAATTTGCCAAGCAAATTATTACATGAAATGTCTATTGATTTCCTCCCTTAACGTTTTCCCCTATTCAGTTAATTATTGGGTTTTTTCAAAATATTCACAATTCTTTCTTATCAAAAAGTTTATGATCGTAGCAGAGTGGATATCCAAAACAGCTGAAATCCAAACACTAGCATTAGAGGATTGAGTTGGTCAAATATTTGAATGTCGCCAAACTACTAAAATATCTCAATCCTCTAACTTCCCCCCTTTCTCTATTATGATTTGTAAATCACTCATACTTTCACTTTCATTATAGTTATTGCCGATATTTGTTAGCTAAAACGAGATATATAGCTAAACATGCAATGTCAAAAGTGATAACTCATAACAACTAATGACAAAGAAAGTGGTACCCTTAGCTTAATAATATAAAACAGAGAAGTTGCATGGGCTTTAATGGCTTCACAAGAAAGGCAGCAATTAAAGCTAGCATTCTCTTAATTTCCGGCTATATAGCAGGGATTGCATAATAAAGAGCGGTGGAGGATAAAAGACAGCCAACAAAGACCTTTAAATTGATTGAATATCAAAAACATTAGTCCCTAAAATATTTATTAGTGCTCTTGGTATCTCGCAGTGTCGTCTGTAACTCTGTCTATAGGACTATAGCTTTGGCAGAAAGTTTTAACTTGCGTTCGAAAATCCTTTTTGATGGAAAAGGGGAATGGGGAAAAGGAGTTTAAAAAATCTTGCCCGCCAATACCATCACATAGCGATTACGGAGTAATTGGAATCCATTTGATGTCGCATAGCTATTATAATTTTATATTAAGGAGTCTTTAACAGCAATACAGCATCGACTTAATAACTCGTATTTCGATTGAAGGTGTTCTAAGTTTTGATTCGGTAAGTGTTGTAAGCTCTAGATTAATGGGTGTTGTAAGCTTTGGCTAAACTGGTGTGTGAGCTTTGAGCGTCATAAACTTTTGCTCTCATTCTTATTTCATAAAATGGACAACGATTACCGGAAAAAGGCTACGCGAACATCAAATGGACGCAAGGTTCTGTCACAACACCAATTTGAGTCCAAACCATCTTCCTCAAGCATGCTAATTTCGGGAGTCCTTCATTCATTCCTGCTCACTTCATCTAGGATTTTGTCAATCCTCATTGTTATTTCGTCATCTATGCCTTTGCATGCCATCCCTGCATGTTTAGCCAATCTCAACCATTTTTGTCCCCGTCCTTAAAGGTTTCTGCAGAGTTTCTTGTACCCTTCACACGCAATATGGTGCACGGTAGATTGTAATTCTCAGACCATCTTAACTTCACAAGTAAATGAACAAGTGATGTTCTTATTCAACTTATACACGTAATCATTTATTAAGCACACTATTGGAATGACACTTTCAACTTTTCAAGTATTTGGGAAATCAACAATATCTGAAGTTTGTTATGCAGAGTTTGTGCAAAATTCTTCTTTGCGATTGCGGGAGGTGCGAGTAATGGAGATGATAGGACTTGGAAGTGTAAAGTGTAGATTCTTAATTTCTCATAGCATAAAAATAGCCTATTGGTAAAAAAAAAGTAAAAATATATAAATCCATATGGAGAAAACGTTATCAGAAAAAAAAAAACTGTAAGTTTTGAAAAGAAATTGCAATATGTCCAATGGTTTGTCAATTCGTCAAAGTGTCCAAGTTTGACCATCTAGGTGATTATAATTTCTATTGTTCATGTTCTCATTAATGTTTAGCTAATATCAATAATAGTACAATGTCGTGTTCATATATGCAAATTATACTTAGTATGCATGATTATTAGCAAACTCTAGTTAGTTTATTCAAGTGGGAATCTTTATTTAAATGTATAATGTGGGGATATTCCTCGGGTAATTAACTGTTATTGATTGATCGCAAGACAAAATAGCTAAAAGTCATGAATGTGATGATCGATTGTCTTGGTCATCTACCCAACCTATCATGCATGTTCATGAACATGGAAACAGAGTTTCTAAACTTAGCGTGGACAGAATTGAAGGAATTAAACTAGAAAATTAAAATACTAGTAGCTATGTTGACTTCAAGAAGCCGCATTTATGTTCCTAATAATGATGATGGTTTATGAAAGTTTGAATTTACTGTACGAAACTTGGTCACTGTGAAATATATTTCTCTAAGGCAGTTTACATGTCGATTTAAGGACTAAGCTTTCATATAACAATATGATCACGAAGTCAAGTACCCCGGCTCGCAAAAGTGTATTTGCAATATTTACGCTTTCAGCTCTAGAAGAATATTCAGTTAGTTTCATTAGGTGAGAAGTGAGGACCATCTTGAATATCTAAGAAGTTATCGCAATCATCTTGAAAAAGAATCGGCTTAGGTTTCCCTAGAATGTTTTACGTTTCCATTAGATATACCTCCTTTAGATTGCTTGTTCAATACCAAAGCCAAGGGCATAACTTTTGGTACATGGCAGTATGACACAAACAGATACAGAACTTGTTCACTGGAACTAGTCCAGAGGATTTGACAAAGATTCGGGTCCACCGAATCGTCTTCCTTAATTAACAATCTGAAAACAACCCCTTTGATTAAGCTAAAAGCATGATCTTAGACATTTTTAGGATCGCCTGGAAAAGCTCTTGAATTTGCTTTCTTCATGCCATGATAAAGAATCCTGTCATTTCGCCGAGATTAATCTTTAAGTCTATTTGCTTATCACCCGACTAGGAGAACCATTCACCTCTGTTAATGAGCAGAGCTGAACGTTTAACTCATGGTTTACAACTGTAGCAGTCTATGAGTAACGAGCCATTCCCTCATATCGACTGACGACTATGACTTAAGTTTAATTGACAGCTGAAATAACATACACGTGCACACCAAAGATTAAGGCAGGTTTTAACACTAAGTTATATTCTTCCTTTCGTAGTGTTGCTTATAAATTATAAGAGTGCACAACAAAGATTAAAGTCTGAGATTAGTGTTTTTTCCAGATCAAAAATATAGCAACTTCACCCATGATGCTGGAGATTATAAAGGCCGTAGATAAGTGGTACGACGTGAAGTAGCTGATGGTAGATAAATGGTTATGCAGAAGCTTCAGTATACTAGATATGCGAATGTGATGGTTGACTCCTCACCAGGAACAACGAATCCCATAAATCCCAAGGCTATCTATCATCCCTGTCAGTCAGCCAACTGAGATTAGGCAGTCTGACATAACTGAAGCCCGTTCGATTGTACAACTGTTATGGTTGAATGATAGAATCATGAACGGTGTGGTCTTTTGATATATCTTAGTTAACAAAACCGTATTTGATGCTGAGAAAGAATTCATCCTAGCGGACAGCTATCGCAGTGACAGTGATAATTTCACTCAGATATCATATTCTCGACTGGAGGGATTACATCTGAAGAAGATTCAAACTGACTGTAAGCCCTTGGCCCTGCACCTGATTTGGGAAACATGCTTCTGTAATTTCTGTAACTTTTTAGACTATCTTTTTTTACAACATCCTATATTCCTATGATACTACCTTCAACAAGAGGCCGCCCTGGCCGCTGCATAGCGGATCCAGGAAACATGTTTCCGTAACTTCTGTGACCATCTTTACTATCGATTTTCACCTCATTCATGATGTTTTGACGAAACCTGGGCAGATAACTTATATGCAGCACCAGAATGTTGCCTAAGAGAGAACGAATGCGTAGTATTAAATCTGGATATCAAATAAGTTTATTCTGCTGTAAAACTATTCCAGGTTTTACCCATACTGCCGAATGTCCGCTAAACTCCAATTTTGTCCTAGACTCGGTTTTCTCCTAAACATTTTCAACCTCCCCTACCAGAAATGGGAGAAGCACTGTTTTCATTAGCCAAACACAGTCTTATACAGGTTCCAGAGCTTTTTGATAATCATCTTCTACTGCGAAAGCTCTTTTTTCAGTGCCTACATATTTGATGGGGGGAATGCTCTAAAGCCACAATATCAGCACTGGTCACAAGGACGGGTTCTGCTCTTCCACTCCACACAAATCTTCTGTAACTTATAAAAGCTATATCGGTGCCAATGTCAATATTTGTTTTCTTAGTAAAAGACATACGTAGTTAGCTAAAAATGATACCAAATTCGACATCTATTGACAACAGAATACCTACTACAGCATAAGTTAAAGCCTCTGAGAAGCTTTAGCATTCAACATTCACACAGTCATCAGAAAATCTATTCCACACCCCTTACAACTCAATCAGATAACTGAAAAAAACCCTGATCAAGTTAACGCATCTACAGGCATTCCTCTTTTAGATACAACCGAGCCTCACATGTTTACCATAAGGAAATACATTATTCATCCACAGTACACGAATATGGATATTTACTTCGTCGCTCCGAAATTCTACATAAGACGCAAGATAAATTTTACAGACTAATTTCTCAGTATAACTAAACAACAGTTGAAGGAAATACCAAAAGAGCAGTCAACTACTCGGATCTAGACGTGGCTTGTTTGGCAGAGCCAGCACTGTTAGTTGTCATGAATGATTCTCCACATCCACATTGCCCTTTTGAGTTTGGATTGATAAAGATGAACTCAGATCTGACAGGAAAGTGTGCCATAGAAATCAGAAAGATCAACGCAAGTATATAACACAAATGAGAGAAAATGAGGTAATAACAAAATGCAGTCATACAGGAGTTGTTTGCAATAAAAGACATCTCTAAGAGTAAAGACCATGCTTGCAAGCATTCAAATTGAGCTAAACTAACAAACTAGTACATGCAAAAAACTTGAGAACGCAAATATAATTTTGTAAAAATCCCTACCATCATAACACCATAGAAACTCACATTTGCAATATCACCCCCCCCCCCCCCACACACACACACCCTTTCCTTATAAAAGGTACTTTCAGTAGGATATACTCACACTTTCACAGATTGTTGCTCAATTTCATCCACCACGCTAAGTACTACCAATCAACCAGACCTCGCCTAAGTCGGGATATATACTGAGTAGGCCAAGCGGTAACATTTATCTGCTTTTATGGCTAAAACTTAGAAGAAAGGGACATTTGATGCACGGCACCTAAACACCTAATTATGCACGAAATGAAGTTGTTGCTAAGCAAAATTATGAAACTTCATCATACCTGAGCTTGTCATCAACAAAATCCATCGTTGTTCCTATAACATGCATCAGAGCTTTGGGGTCAATAAGGATCTTCACTCCATTGTCCTCAACTAGCTCATCAAACTTCCCCTTTTCATCTGAAATCCAAGCAACAGAAGTAGAAGTCAATCAAAAACCGGATATACCAAGTAATTGACATTGCTAGTCTTAGCTTATAAGCTCTGAACGTGTTATTATGAAGTGTCTAGGTTTTTCTGCTTGGATACTCTGAAGCAAAGACTAAATAATAACAACATAAGTAAATAGCAACTGCAAGCATATAGCAGGCAAAAGGCTGATAAATGACGTATATTCGCTATACGTCCTTATGAGATCTTAGGGAAGCAGTGAAGATGCTTCAGCTAACTACATATAACAACAAGGGCTCAAAAGAATAGACCTGGAAAATTACATATATGAATAAAGGTTTAAAACACAGATCTGGCAATTGCCATGTACTCCTATATGATTCCATCCCAATAAACAAACAACAAATGCCATCATTAGGGGTCCTCTAGAACGTTTGAAACTCTTTCCAAGGAAAACAACACATGGTATCCTTGTAAGGGCTGCTTAGACCATATCAAACTGTTGCATTGTGTACATAGACTGATGTAGAATTTTTACTCTAGCAGCACTTAGAAAGTTGCTTACCAGCCAGTAATCAACTTAAGCAGCTGCATAGGACTCTTTATCTAGCTCAAGAAGTACAAAAAATTTATGTCATGGAAAGAAAAGGCTAAAACCACCAACGGCATAATTGCTATACATGACCATGGAATCTCCACACTGCTTTTCAAGGATTATCTCATCTCTCACTATAATTCCTAACATTATCTAATCCACATTAAAAAAAAAAAAACCAACCAAGCAAGACACCAGATGAAACTAATAGTCAAAGTGTAATCCGAAATTTGTCTTTGCTGAAAGAAGAAGTTAAGGAAGATCTAGAGTAATTCAGCGAGTTCTAAAACAATAGGGCAATCGGCATTGGATCACATACTACCCCAACTATCAAACAACTTAAACTGCACAAGAAAACTTACGCGTACGAGCAAGGGTTAGGCTAGGGGCAGAACCAAATTTTAGAAATCCGGGTAGAACAATTGTACATTTCTACCATTTATGTACCTTTTCTACCATTGTTTCGACCTTATCTACCATTTTCTACCAATTTCGAAAAGAATTGGGGTGGCATATGCTAACCTATGCTACTAACTAGTAACAACATTGTAGAGCCTAAAAACTAGGCTATGCGTCCCTATCTTCTACTATAACATTGTACAGCCACAATTAGATTTGAAAGACTTCAGGAACTTCACAACGACTTCCGTTACCTCATCAGTGACATTCTATCTCAATTCTCAAATCAAGGAACCTGGCTTTGCCTATTCCATTGTTCTTCCAATATAAAGGCTACAACCTTAACCCCCTAGTCTCCTTAACAATTAAGAGAAACCTTATCAATTGCTATGTTCCTCATAAACCCTTGTTTTTTTTTTATACATCAAAAAGTCTTGTATGAGACCGTTAATTAAAGTTAATATTACCCCGCCTTAAAGCAACACTCACAGTCTTAGAGTAGCCGTTCCTTACGAATGTTGATAAAAAAAGATCACTTCAACTCAACTAGTCACCAAGTCCCCTTCATAATAAAGTCACTCACAATCTTAGAGTAGTCATTTTTCACCAATGTTGATAAAAAAGTAACCAATTCAACCCAATTCACAACTAAGTCTTTTTTCTAGTAGAAAAATAGAGAATTTAATTTTCATAAGTCCACATGAGCTGAGGCTTGTACAAAAAAATTCAAAGGGGGATGAGAGATTCAAGCATGTGAGCTAACACTCACACCACCCGAGTCTTTATCACTAGGCCAACACCCGTCATTTGAAAAATAAAGATAAAGATGCTCCATATTACACAAATAACTCGAGCTTCCTGCAAGCCCAAGTCAAGTAACAGATTTAAATCACTTTATTGGGCCAGCATGACTATACGGTTTTTCCCAAGACTTTCAGAAGATATTATCAAAAGGGTGACCCCTCTAGAAAGTAATCTACTTTTATAGTTCACATTTGACTTTTGTGGTCAAAACGACGTCCAGAATAAAAAAAATAAAAAAAAGGTACCCGCGTAATTAAGGGTGTAGGACAAGCCGTTGCAGCCACGCGCCTTGACGCCGAGATGGAGAAAAGGGCGCTGACGCTGATCAAGCAGCTGCCTTACGCGAGCCGCCGCGGCAGCTGTCAAGGTTAATGCTTTACGCCGGACTGCGGGCCCACCTCTCTCAGCCGCTTTTGCAATATACGCCCCTGCCATGATTGCTGCTTCCTTATGGGGGAACAAAGGAGGTTGGATTGAAGATGAAGATGTTTTCTTGTCGTGGGAGAGGGGTTGGGGAAAGGAAGGAGGATGGTTATACGGGTTGTCTTGAGTAAACTTGTTTAGTTAGTTGGTAAAACCGAACCGACCCGAGAAAACCGAACCAACCTGAGAAAACTGAACCGAAACCGACCCAAGGAACGATAGTCGGAAAAAAATCGAAACGAATCGACTCGATGTATTAATTGAAAACTTACATGATTCGAAATATATGAATTTCTAAACGAATTGAAACGGAAGGAAAATGACCTGTCTGATTTAACTTGAAATTTTACGCAAATCCAGCTGATTGTTTTTTGGTACAAAATAACTCAATATTGTAATTTTGATAAGATTTAAACTCGAAGTACTTGATTTTGTATTAGACCACACATATGAAACAATTAAAAAAAAAGTAGTTGAATATGATAATTTGATATGAATTTATAGATATAATATGCGAAAGTGACCGATTGAAAATTATTGAGCTGATACCTACTCGACTTAATAAATAATCTGATGAGTTGATGTGAACCCGATTCGGTCAAAATGCCCTATTATAACCCCATACGTTAGGAAACTTAATTAACTCGACCTAAAAGGACCCGACCCGTAACTGAATCGAACAGTCCCCTCAAACTTCTAACTATCGATAGCTCTCTAACTCTCTAAGCCATTTTCTTATAACACGAATTATAATATGACACCCTAAACTTTGCTTGTTTAATTTCGAAATTGGATATTTTGACAAATTAAGTAACAACAACATGGGTCTATAGCTCAGTGGTAGAGCATTTGACTGCAGATCAAGAGGTCACCGGTTCGAACCCGGTTGGGCCCTCAATATACACTTTTTTTCCCCTTAAGAGGATGATTTATTTTTGTGAGTGAACCCCAGAACAGGAGTTGCAAGCTACAATTTGGCCTACTTATCAACTTGCCAGGCTAAGACTATCTCATTTGCTATAAAGAAGGGAAGTAGTCGAGAATTGCTAGAATATGTATATCACGCATCATATTTATAGAGAGATCACTTTTGTCCTCTGATCTATACATTGTACAGAAGAAGGAAATGAACTATCATATTCAATAATTATGAATATGGCACCACCGAAAACCTATAAAATTGTGTAACATCTCCATCAGTCACTTAAACACAGTGCACCTCCTTAATAGCAAATTTAACAGTGAGATGTGCATGATCCGAGAGCATGTAATTCTCAGGCCAAGTCCCTTGCTCTGCTTCTTCAGGGAAAAGTGTGGCCTTCTTAACCTCGAACCCAATAGCAACTGCATCATTTGTTGATCCTTCTACTTCTTCCATGCTCCTTTTATCATGTTCTTCGTGTTGGTCAGAAGAACACAGGGTACATGCTCTCTACAGATTTAAACATACCATATTAGGACCGAGCGAGGTGGTAGAATGATAACTGAAAATAAGGCAAAACAGCTTACCAAGAAGTTTGCAACATCAGCAATTCCATCATCATCCGTATCTATATACTGCCATATTTCCTTGATATCCTCATCGCTTAGGCCTCCATAAGAATGTCCACTTATGCCCAACTAATGAAAACAACAAAGTTATCATTGCAGAAAAGAAGTTGAAGTAGGTCACTTCTCAAGTATTCGTATATATAAGCAAGACAAAGACTAAAGACTACCTCTACAAGGGCCTGAGAGAAATCAGCGTAGGTAATGCAACTTTCCTTTATCTTAAGAATTCCTGGTATCTGATCACCTCCTCCTGTGATAACTTTGTGCAGTAGGATCTTCGCGTTGAACGTTCATAGCAGATCAATTGGGGTTCAGTGATTACATGAGTAATAAACAAAACAAAACACAGCCCATGAAAGTTAACACTACCTTTATGTTTCCCAAAATCGCTTCCACAAAGCTCTCTTTTAAGGATTTCTTCAATTTCTGAGGATTCTGAAGCCAAATGAAATCCACCCCACAGATATTCCCTCTGTGGTTGAGGTGACTAATCCACTGCAAAACAAGCATCCCCATCAGAATTCTCCTTCAACATGGTAAGGATAGTAAAATAAGAGAAAGCAGAAACCTTTTGCGAATCTTCAGGGTTATCTTCACAATGGTGGGCAGTGTCATAAGATGAGACAAAACCTTGTGACCGCAAAAACTTGTAGACATGCCCCTTTTTACTCCCATTCCAGTCCCTATCCAAATGAATGAAAAGTACTAATTAGATGGATATGTATATGATGCCGGCCTATCGCCTCTGCAGAGGTCATCGCGAGAGACAACATCCACAATCAGATAAGACTCTAGCTGATAATGAACTTACCCACAGAGGATGACGGGTGTAGGGAGCACATATGTCTCAGCGTAAGACCTGATATATTGTAAAATCTTGTAGACCTTTTGAAGAAGAAAGATGGAAACAAGATTACAAGCCGCTGACATCTAATTATAAGAGTAGTTACAGTAAGAATTTTATGCTAAAGACAGAAAGCAGCACCTGCTGTAACCGTAGAAAACAGTATCGAGAATCATGTGGAAATATCAAATGAGTATTTACAATTAATGCTTCTTTAAGAATGTTGGTATTAGTGTTCTGCAAAGTGTTACACCATAGCTCAACATGTAAAACTTGTGCTACCCGATCAGCAATGTCATTGAACAACAATTCCTTGTAATTTAACACACGGAAGTGGCTTTGATGTACTGCTGTTAGCAAACCTGCAAGAAAGCAGTTTATAAGGCTCAAAACATAGGAAGCGGTAAAAGCTTAATTATAAGCCAACATAAACATATGTTTCTCTTGTTGTTTCACTTGGACCACAATAGTATAATTCAGACATTCAGAAGGAAAACTTGCTTAACCGAATCAGACCATGCAAGGAATGATGCAAATATGTTCTCATTTCCTAGTTTCGTACATATTCTCGTAAATATAATCTTAGAGCTACATTGGCATATTGAGAGAGAGCCATAAGGACAATATAATGCCTGCTTCCATATCTTTCAGTATACTGCCTCCACTTTTTCGTCTCCGTATCTGAATCTGGCAGTCTCCATTGGTAGATCAGTGAATGTGACCTAAGTACTAAATTTGTAAACAATAGAGATGTAGAACAATACAATGGTTTTCCTCCTTATCCATCACTTACTCACTTGTTTCCATATTCTCTAAAGCTTTCTCTAGGGTACTTAAACAGGTTACTTCAAGCATAAAAAAAAAAAAAAAAAAAAAAATCAGTCTCCTTCAGTTGTGTACTCCTGGCCATTTGATGAAACTTGAAACAAAAACGTTCAACTTCGAAAGCGGAAGCATAACATGTGAAGTACTACATATACAGAGAAACATATGTACCATCACCACGATTGTTTGTTCGAGCAAGCTTGTAAGTTAGATAACCAGCATCACCAAGCCTCTTCTGATACATACCAACCAATTCCTCGTTACCTACCCAAAATTCCTAAAACCAAAGAAGGGGAGGCATAATAATGTCAAAATCAATGAAGATAGTCTCTCTGCTACACAATCACAAATACTGGACAAAGGATCACCTGCAAGCAAATTACTGAGGATTTCAAGTGAAGCAGCCTATCCAATATGCTCTCATTCCTACTATGCCAAGACTCCCAAAAGTCGCTTTCGCGGTGCTGAAAGTTGAAATGCACCTAAAATCAAACTATCACATAAAAGCTTATGCAAAATAAACTTTCTGAACAGAAGAATACCCCTCCTCCTAGCCTCTTGTAGATTGGCGCTAAAATATTGAAAGTTGTACACGAAATCGTATCCTGCCTATCATAATTCCGAGAGTCTTGTTCATTTTGATCATCATCTTCTTGGTCCAAGCAATTCACAGACTCATCCATAAGAAGTCAGAACCAAGTATGATGGTAATCTTGTTCCCTCAATAAAAGTACAAATTCTAGTACACAATTCTTACTACACACTTGAAGGGACTTTCAACAAACGCCTTACAAAGGCATACTAAATCCTGACCACTAAAAAATATGGGTACTAATAATTCTTTCTAATTGATCAATTATGATGGTAGCAGTTAAAATTTCAGAAAGGAATATGTGGGTATATAGTTCAGACGTGACTAAATAAAATGGAACGTAAAAAATATGCGGGAAAGGAATTTGTGGTGGTGGTGCGAAATAGGGAAAGTTTGCAATATGACGTGAAAAGATTGACAGTGAAGAAGGGGCCAATAAATAGAAGCAGAGAGGTACGTATAGAGAGATATCCACAACGTTACCTTTTAACCGTTAATAACTGAATTTTAAAATTTCTGATTATGAGTTTTTGTCCAACTGTTGTTTGTTTTGGACCTCAAAAATTATTAAATAGGGTAATGAGAAAATCGACCAAGTACTGCATTTGTCTTTTTGTTACACACCGTGTAACACGAAAAGTCATTACATGGTTTAGGATCATCCGATCATCATGATATTTATTGGTGATCCACGTTGATAAAGCTATAATATATTGATGATTTAAATCGTTGGCGTTGGAATTCACATAACGCCCTAGCTATATGATTAGTTTACATGAATGGTAAAGGTAATCACTTATTAGCCGTGATTCTAATATGTGATTGAAGGTTTTAGTATCATTATCATCGAAATTACATAACATCTTACATAAATAATTTAATAGTGATTATTATTAGTCGAATTAAATGAGAATGACGTGGTGATCCCAGAACATATAGTAGCTAGTCTCTGATTTTTCCATATAACACAACAGACCTACTTCATTTGTCTGTATCAAAGTACTCTTGGTGACGAACAACAAACCTCATTTGGCTAAAAGTTGTGATAGGGAAATTGTGGGAAACGTAGTAGTTGTTCTTGTATGTTTAAATTATTATTCTCTCATTATCAATGGTTGAATTGTCAATAGTCTATAGTGTAAGTTAAGGCTATGCAGAAAATATATATTGGGTGAGTGAGTGACATGAACCAAATTTTGACCCTTCATATTTTACTCTCGCTACTATGTTGAGCCTCCAGGATTTCATGCTTACATCTTTGACTTAATCACTCTAAAATGCATGATCATTTTCCATCTTCTCTGGCAGAAGATCTCATCTGTTGACGTCTATACTGCTTCTACATTGCAACATACTGCTGATTATGCTCGAACTTGAGATTGGTTGCCAACTTACCATGATCAAGAATCGCTTAGAAGGTTCATACCATATACCCCTAGCTTAGTGCAATCATACTTGCAGCTTTTCAAGTAGTTTACAAGTGAGTTTCAAGAAAATGTGAGTGCAAATGTGAAAAACCAAGCATGATATTATACGTCATTCGGATGTAATGTGTGATCACTAATTGTCTGGTCTTTAGAATATTGATAGATATATGCGCTTATCGCGTTAGTTTTAAGAAAGAAAGATGAATCAAATATCCAGTTGAGTATTCTTTTCTCTTGTAGCTAGTGTAGTAGTGTCTGTGTTACGCAAATCAATCTTTAGTTCTGTTTTTTTTTTTTTTTTTGGTGCAAGATTCAATCTTTAGTTCTTTACCAACTTGCCCACATGATATGGAGGAGAAACAGGAAGATTGTGACCCATTTATAATTTGATGATATTTATCGTATCACGTATGTGGAGGTCAAAAGATGAACATAACTCGAATAATAAACCACCCAAAGTCCGTAAAGAGTCTGCGATTAGAGAGCATCTCTTCACCATGAGATTCGACCATTGTGAAAGGAAAAAAGCTGAATAAATTCTTCTTGATAAGACAAATCTTATACAAAATTGTTATTTGGTGTTGACCAAGAAGGGAAATACCAGGGCATAAAATGTCCATTATAAATGTTTAACCAAATTACATCCAAAATCGATCTACGAAAGTCAACTTTCATTGGTTCATAAATGTCAAAATTAGCAAGCATGATTCTAGTATCCTAAGAATATAATTGGAGCATTTGTGAACTTTTTTCTTTCTTTCTTATTGAAAAGTTTACAATATGTTTCACGCTTAATATGGACATGTACATTATATAAGATTTTTTTGCCACATTATCAACTATAGGATACGTCCTATCAATTCTAATCCAATTTAAAATCGGTACCCCAACTGAGGTTTCAGGGTTGGTGATGAAGTTGGTGAATGGTGATATTCGCTCTTTCGAAGTGCTTACATAGTTTTAAAGGTGGCACAAAAGTCAATACCATTTTCCCACTTTTTCTCAACACTCAATACTCAAGTAAATAAGTAGTGAGTTCATACATTTATAGTCAAACAAGCTCATTAGGGAGGAGCCATTACATTCTTCCACTCATAAGTCATGGAAACTGATTTTTACACTC
>CAAKMY010108629.1:0-13973 GCA_901111285.1 Corrigiola litoralis | reverse complement strand
TATATATATATATATTGATTATGTTTGCTAGAAATGTCAATACTATTTATCAAGAAATTAAATCAAAAAAAAAAAGTATTCATAATTTAGTATGACATATATACATAGGATGATATTGCTCTAATATAAATCAAAATGTCA
Organism: Corrigiola litoralis; assembly: GCA_901111285.1. NCBI lineage: Eukaryota > Viridiplantae > Streptophyta > Magnoliopsida > Caryophyllales > Caryophyllaceae > Corrigiola > Corrigiola litoralis. The sequence continues at coordinate 13,832 of CAAKMY010108629.1, read as the reverse complement.
TATTCGTTGAATAATCTAGCTAATGTTTTTGGTACATTACAAAACTATTGCTACAAAAAAAAGCAGTGGAAATCTTCTGTCTGATTGGATGTCATCACATCCCATGCCGTTGACACTTCAACTCCTAATGCATGTCAAAATCACATATAGTGGTGTGTGGAGTTGTGTGGAATTAATTGGCATATAATGAGAACATGAGATAGGAGATGACACAGGTTTTTGGGACATGGTATTTATACTGCAGAAAAGGGATATGAGGATTTGAACTTGGGAGGACCCCATATAGGTAGAACAATAAATCATTAGGTCACCCTTTCTCTTTTTAAACCATAATCTATCTATTGGATGGGAAGAATCATAACAAGAATACATAAAAACATGTATGGTAAAACAAACTGATAGAGTAACTGAAAACTGATAAGGTAGCTCATGAAAACTGATAAGGTAACGGAAAACTGATAAGTTATCTTATTGGGTAGCTGAAATTTAAAACCCGATAAGGTAACTGGTTTTAAGGAAAAGGTTTGGTACAATTTGTTATACAAGTAACTGATATATATTTGAAAATGACATAAAAGGACACGATATTATTCGAAAATAATATTAGGGATTTAATGGGTAGGCATGTTATTTGGTAAAAAGACTTGGGGTATATATGGAAAAGATTTATGACCAGTACCTTTTTTTTATAAGCTACTTCGGCTAGCTTATTTTTAATAACCTGAAAAAGCCTTATAAGCTACTCCCTCCGTTCCATTGGAATGTTAACGTTTCCTTAGACTATGTTTGGCATGGCAATTCAGGTAGCTTATAAGCTAATATTGACTTATGTGACTAAAACCATGTTTGATAACTGCAACTTTTTAGTAGCTTATGATTCCCATTTTTGTTGGCACTTCAAAGACGAGAATTCATATGTATTTTGTAATAACAATAGTCTAAGGGTAGTTTGGTTAATTTAATTTGGTAGCAGGATTTTGTGGACAAGTATTTTGTGAAGAAGAAGAATCAAGACATGAAGATTAAAGATTTGGAGCAGGAGCATCTCCGCTACTAGCGGGGTCATGACCGCTAGCGGCGAAGTACGAGCAAAAATAGAGCAGCGGATCTTGAGCTGGTCGCCTAGTAGCAGACGGTTATTTTCTGTAGTTTTTGTTGATTTCTTTACAAATCTGTGGGATGTATGAATACTTATGTTTGATTTCTTTACATAAGTCTCTGGACTTTCATTCTTAGAACATATTGCAGATGTTGCATGTTCACATGGTATTCCAGTCACATCCCAATATCTACATGCACACTTTTTCTCATCTAGCCTAACAACATACATCAGCTTGCTATTATGCACATGTTGCACCTCGTACACGTTTTTGTTCGCCTCTTTTGCCTTCCAATTCCTTGTGGCTTGCCGATTCTCATTTAATTTTGCTCGAATCCTAGGAGTTACAATACCCTTGCATTTACCAGGTTGTGCCTTCTTGTCCACCATTCTAGACATGACTTGTGCGCGTATTTCTTCCAACAAAGTCAGAATTGGTTTTTTCCTAGCTTCAAGGATCCATGAATTGAAGGTATATGCCATGTTGTTGCAAGTGACATCTGTGCATGCCCAACTCTTGTAAAAGGGCCTGCAAAGTTTTTTCACGTCTCTGGCACACATTCCAGTATAAGCTTTTTGGCTGTTTTGTCTTAGCTCACCCATAACATCTTCAAACTCTTCCTCTGTATATGCTTTTACAGCCTTCCAAAATAACTTATGTAAAGGAACGCCCTTGATGATCTTTATCCAGTTGGTGAATATGTGTCTTGCACACAGCCTATGCTCAACCTTCGGGAGCAATTTAGCTATTGCAGGCAACAGTCCCAAAAACAAATTTAAAATAAAATAAGTACGTTAATGTAAAAGAGATAAATAACAAAGAAATGCATGTAAATCTTAAATAACATAAATACCTTTTGCTAATCGGATAGTACAATCCATCCACTTCATGTTTCCATCTCCAAATCATCAATGAGATGTCCAAGAAACCAAGACCAACTTTCTTAATTTGGATTCAGATTCTACGATCGCCCATGCTACTGGAAACATTTGATTATTGGCATCTCTTGCAATGGCACCAAGCAACTCACCCTTACAATACCCTTTGAGAAATGCGCCATCTAACCCAAGCACCCTCTTATATCCATGCAAAAACTCTTTCCTTATAGCTGTAAAATTGATATAAATCATGTGAAATTGAGCAATAGTGCTCGGAATGTGAGGCTTCAAGATCAAGAATACACTAGTCCCTTCATTTGACCTCTTTATTTCAAACATGTAATCTCTTATGGACTCATATTGTTTCTCTACTACCTTTGTGCATGATGATAACACATTCTTTTTAGCCCTAAAAGCTTGAAACCGATTAATGTTTACACCATATGTGTCTTCAACATCCTTTACAAAATTTTCAATTTCCATGTTGGATGTTTGAGAAGCGTTTCTTGATACTCTTGGGCAAGAAAATCAGCATTCACCCTCTTGTTAAGCTTAGTGGGCAGGCAATTGTGGACGTCCTTGAAAAACGAATTTGCAAACATCCATATTGTTTGGTGTACCTAGCACTCAACTTCTAGTTGGATTCTTTGGGGTAACCCTTACATTTAACAAGTACCCTGTCCGAAAAATTATGATGATACTTCCATGCCCTACCTGCTATAATAAATGAGCGCCTTTCGTAATACATCAGCATTCGCAAATAGTTGTCCTAACTCAATTTGTGCATATCCAAATGGTGTATTAGGATCATATAAAGGTCAGACACAATTTTCGAGAACCTCTATGTTCTCATCATCATCACTTGGATTAAAAGGATCCTCGTTATCAAAATCTCTTTCAAAAATTTGCTCTTCTTTCTCAAATTGTACTTCATCTTCGTCATTACGCCAGTAGTCATCTTTCGCACCCTTAGCTTTCGCTGTTTGCCCACTTTCATCTTGTGCACCCTTGAAACTTTCTTCTCCTTTCTCTTCTCTTTCTCTCATTATTTGTTTTTTGCCGGATTTATCTTGGTTACCCACTCTTTTTTCTCATATGTACATCGATAAATTCCTCATCGCTGCTACCTACCTCTTCATCCTCAATCACCTCTTCATCTCCGCTATGATATGCCTCTTCAATTTCTTCAATATCGATACTTTTATTAGCAACTTTTTCTACATGGACATCCAATTTGCTTGTAAGATCAATTTCATCCTCCTTGAACTGAGCATTTACGTCCACCTCATGTATGATATCCCCATTCAAGTACAACTCAATGGCCCCATGTGTCACCCCTTCTATTCTAAGCTCCTAATCTGTCTCATTATTACACAAAACTTGCAGATTTCTTCCTTTACGACGATAAAAACAATTTGCATTTCGACAATGGTATAATGAGTCAATCAGTGAATCAACTTCTAACAAAGTTAATCCACATACATCAATTGTCTCCTCTACAACTGAACCACCAACATACACTAGTTCTTCCCCGGCCATCTGGCTCCAAGCACCCCTCATAAAAGACCTTCCAAGTTACAATATTCACAGGTAGACTACCTAAAGACCACGAAAAAAAAGGGGAAATCATTATTTCATTCCATTGATAATCAAAAGAAATATATTGAATTTCATTTAGCAACAACTAATTAACCTCACCATAAATCAATATTGTAGACCTTGCTTCAAAAAGGAAAAAAAAAAAAGAAAAATTATTGACCCTATTAACATCATTTCATATTCTGTATGTCTTTCATTGATGGACTGGATAACAACTAAATTTATTCAAAGAGCCACAACTAGGGTTTATTTGTAGAATTATTTCCGATTTCTTATTGCCATAATTAATAGTAGAGTGCAATATATTCAAGTACCTTTTATACATTTTTTTTTTCCGAATTGACATGTTGTGTGACTCAAGAACTCTGAAGTGCCATACTTATTTGGAAGCAAATTACCCATAAGAAACAGTTCAATAAATTAAGAAGAGAAGAAACTCACCCGATTTATCCGCCTTAGACATGGACAACATATATAGTGTATGGTGGAGATAGCAAGTATGGTAAAGATAGCTATAGTAGATGGAAGAGAATGGGAGCAAAGATATGGGAGATGAAGTTACTGGGAGAGAAATGAAGAAGAACGTGATATGCTAATGATTGATGTTTGTATTTGTGTTTTTTTTTTAGTGAGGGATATACCGTATACAAATTTAAGTTTACAAATATACGTATTTTGTAATTATATAAGATGTATATAATAATAAAAGAGAATATTCCGATGAGAAATTGGTTTTTCCGATGAGATATTGGACTTTCTGGTGATATTTTGGCCGGAAAATTGATTGTGGTTTTAATTACACTTTTGGGAAAACTAACGGGGCCAATTTGCTGCAGTTAAAACTAAAGGGTTTTAATTTCACCATTGCACAAAGTCAAGGATTCGATTTGCCACTTTTGCGTTTCTATATACATCAAAGCTTAAATCAAAAGTGATATGAAGAAGATTAAAAAGTAATGTTCGAAAATTTACCGAAAATGTTACTTTGGGACATTTTGATAAGACTACCAGTAAAACCATTGGTACGTTAAGCCTCGTTCTCAAAGCGTGGAACGCGTGCATCATTGATCATGAGTTTGTTCTCGCTCATATGGAGCGCAACAAGCGCACCATGGAGAGCAAATACTTATTGTGCTATGAGGGTTCGAGACCGGCAAGGATGATGGTTCGTGAGAGTGACACACTCAAGGAAGTTGCAAGCCTCAACCTAGTCAAGGGAACATCTCCATCGGCCTCTCGAGTGGTGAGTTACGTAAATGGTGTTTTACTCATGCATGCAAATCATCTTTCTTTACCTCACGGGAAAATCGAATTAAAGTTATGGAACCCTTCCATTAGTAAGGAAATTATAATTGCCCCACATAAATCTTTTGAGAAGAGTAGGGCTATTTATTTTGGTTTTGGTTTTCACTCTTCTAGTAAAGATTACAAAATAGTGGCTATTTTTGTGACCCATGACAAGTTGAAAACTAGGATTTACAGCCTACGTACTCGTACAAGGTCTTTGCCTAAGCAGAAGAGATGCCCATTTCCTAATTTTCGTTTGAACAGATTCTCCGAGTCCAAAAATGTTGAGGATGGTATATATTGGTTAGCTCGTCGTGATAATTATGAGCCCAGCTTTCTTTGTTTTGATATGTCGACTGAGGTTTTTAGTTGCATTGATATGCCAGATTTAGAATATATCCAACAACATTCAGCAGTTTTGAACAAATCATTGGCACTTCTAAACTTTGATCTTGAGCATCTTTGCGTATGGGTGAGGGAAAAGTGTGGCTCCACATATTCTTGGTCGAAGAAATATGGTCTAAGTTTCGAAGTTCGGGGTCTGGACTATCTGAAGAACAATGATGAAATTTTGTCATGGTATTGTCCAAAAAAGGTAGTTAATTTGTATGATGTAAACAACATGCAATTGAAGTTTTTCCCTAAGAAACGTTGGATATCCACCTTCTTTGTGGAAACTTATATGGAAAGCCTAGTGTTATCAGGAGTTGGAGGATCGGACGATGTATGTGTGGGAAAGGAAACTCCCAAGACATGCAGAGGTACTAACATTGTTGAGCAGCGTACTAACGCTACGAGGATTCAACCGCCAAGATGTGGAAAAGGAAGCTTCAAAAACCTTCTATGCTAGTGTATCTGGTGGTTTGATGATTATGTATGATTTTCTTTATTGTTTTCCTTAGTGTGAGTTTTCTATTTGAACTATCTTCATTTTGGTTATTAAACGCTTGTAATGAATTGAAATGTCAGTTTTGTCTTTGGACTAACATGATTGAAGTCTTTGCATATATGGTGAATTGTGATCGCAGCACACACGAAAGTGATTCAGTGATGACAGTGTTACATACAGTAGCCTGATGTTTGTGCATGAGATTAGCTTAAGGATGTCGACTCATTTAAATTGTGTTAGCATGATCACCCCATATTTTCTCGACTATATAAGATATGACTAATTTAGGCATGGAAAGCAATCATCACTGATAATCTTACTGATAATGTTAAGCCCTCAGTGTTAAAAACACATTCTCTCCTTGTGTCTGTCAGACTGTCACTCGTGCTGCTAATAGGGAAGATAACACCCTTCTCCCTCAATAAAAAAAAAAATGGGAAGGACAGAATGAGGTAAAGAGAGCACCCAGTGTAGATGATTTAGTAGTGTATACAATACTATAGCCTGTAGAACAATTTTGCGAACATAATGTGAAATAAAATACGTACAGTGCGCTACAGTGTACAGGTTTATCTCGTCAGTTCCTGACAGTAGCTTGATTGTTTGCTGTTCTTACAGTGTTTGTGTTCATGTACTGCCAACTCTTGAAGAACAACGATAGACAGGTATATAACTGACCTTTACATTATCACGCTTCTGGAGCTGCTGCAAAACTCTCTAAACCTTTCAACAAATATTTCCAATGAAGTAAACATAAAAGTAGCAAGAAATTAAGAACATGCAACAGAGATTTTGATAAATAGATAGCCTGTAGTCTACCGTGACTTCTAAGGCAAAGGGAGAAAGAAATCAAGTATGATGCGTACAACTGACTATAGAACTGAAAAATGAGTACTATTTTTCAACTACGGAAATTCCAGAAAATCGTACTTCCGACTTCATTGTAAAAATCAACTATGCTACTCCACCAGAGCAAGTACAATCACGCAGATAATTTAGAGAGATTAAAATATCTGGCTCGAAACATTGTCGTTTCTATCAGGTTTCCTCTTAGCTTCAATAGTTATTGAAAAGTATACTAGCAGAATCACAATTGAAGCTACAAATTACAAAGATGTACTGGCACACACTGAGTTCTAATCCTTGACAATTGTTTGGATCCGTGTTCCTTTGACTGCAGAAATAATGAAAGAAATTGATGACAACACAGTACAGACCAAACTTAGAACTATTGCTAGCTAAGCTTTGTGAGGAACGTCCAGTACTCACAAACTGTCACAGCTATAAGGTAGAATATTAATGAACAGTGAGCTAGATACATGTAGAGCAGGAACAACTAATAAACAAAAGAAAAGGCTAAGTGCTACGGAGTATGAACCAGAATAGGTAAAGTGGCACAATTTGATTCAATGTGGCGAGAGGTAACCAGATTTTGACAGGTTAGTTTGCGTTTCATGTGTCATAATGAATCCAACCCCAAAATATTTTCTTTAATAGCACTGTGTCGACCCTCTGTATCAGTGAGCACGATTTGCAAAAGATGTTTAGTTTAATAAATCTAGCTTCTCCAAAGAAGTTGAATCCAGCTAAATTGTCGTGTAAGTTCATGAGGTACAAACACCAAAGATGAATTCAATATCCATATGCGGAGCTTCTGGCAGAACTTATCTTGTTAGGCTCATCAGGTGGCCTTGTCTCCATAGGCAGATCACTAGACATACGCAAGATTGAGTGCAGACGCACATACAAGTGAGCACAAAAGATGCATATAAAACTGCTGCTTACTGCTGAGACTCTGAGAGAACCTTCCTTTCCTACAAGTTTATCGGGCAAAGTTTGATCTGGTAGATATATGCATAATTCATGAAGTAAAGTGAATATACACTTGTAAGGAGCGAAGCACTAGAGTTTGAAATAGAAGTACATTGTAACTATATCTCCCAACAGAATTATATGAAAATCGTCATTGCTCTGGGTCTAGGATAAGGAGGTACCGTTTCTGCATTGAAGACAAGCAAGGTTCACAATCAGACGAAAAATGGACTTGTCTTTTAAGCCATGGAACAAGGCATTGGTCGACAACATCTCACGTAGAAAAACATAACTAGAACTTTATATACAAAGGCAAGGTATAATAGCAGGATCTTATGGGTAATGGTAGAGTTTCCTTTGAAAGCACCTACAAACATTCATGACCTCATTGTTAGCATTGTAGGAATGGTTTATTTACCAGATCTTAGATCTACTTGGGACCGAATGAAGTACAGTAAGTTGAAAACTACGTTGTGTAGTAACTTGCACTCTCTGTGCAGGACCATTCTTATTAAGTTACACCTTCAAAAAAACTATACAAATACTTGGACAACTAAACAAAACACATTTCATTATTAGACCATACCTTCATTATTAGTATCTATCTTATTATGGGGCCATACCTCCATTACTAGCAAAACAAATTATATGAGGGTCTAGGAACTCTAGGACAACTCCCCTTCAATGACAATAAAGAAATTCCCCACGAATAACCAACATAGTTAGAAACTTAGAATTCGTCTTGGGACCCTTAGAACATAGCTAACACATTGATAATAAACCTCATTAAATATTTATTGTTCAATATTCTTGTTGTTATTGGTAATCACCTTCCTGCACAACAACAATACCTGTGTTATGTTGATTTCAACTAGTGTTGGCTTAATTGCACTTCTCAAAAAGTTTCGAGTTCATACATTCAATGATAATAACCATAAAAGAACTGTTGGTGGACGTACTACATAAAGACAGAAAGATTGGTAAAAAGGATCATGCTCAGAAAAGTCCAATGATTAGAATTACCAGCTTATTTTCTTACGACTTGAACATATCTAAGCTTCAAACCCAATTTTTTGTTAAGGTGCAAGAGTCGCCTACTCGCCCATATCGCTGTCAGTGGACAAGGGAGGCAATTGTGGAGTGATCTATGCTAACTTTGAGCTGTGTTAGGCTGTCAGCCTGTCCCTTAACAGAACTTGTCACGTACACGGCTACACCCCACAAAAAGAAAGATGTATTGTGATTGATTTGCATTATTTGGTCCAAGTACAGTAGATCTAGGAGATATGATTCCAAGAGGCAATTTTGGCCCGATATTAGTAATAATAGTTCAAAACTAGATTCTAAAATAAAAACCCACAATCTTTTTGGTGGTAATTAAAATGTAAAGACTAACCTCATTATAAGCAAAAAAAAAGTACTACGTACTCCGTAAATAACTAATAAAACCCCACTTCACTAATCTTTTAGAATCTACTAAGAATGGCATGCACCTGATATTGACCTTAGATAAATTAAAAATTGAAATATTGAATTCAGACCACTATGGGTCTTCCATGATAGCTTGAACTGAATAATTAACAGTTCATAGAAGCATATATGAACATGTTCTTAGTTGTTTCTTTGCCGTCTGTCTCTCTCTTGATTCTTTACTTAAAATACTGTCCCTTTTTTGCCAATCATGTTAGTGTTTGACTTAGCCTTGGTGCACACCTTAAGAAGGTCTTCCACTGCAAATGATTCGGAAATCTATGCAACAAAACCACTAAGAAATATCACACTCCCCTACCTCTCCCCGCATTATTATGCATTCAAAGATTTCACCACTTTTAGTATTTCAATGATATAGAAACAACTCAACTTTCTAATCTAGCATGGCCTTAGACACAAGTCGCACTCACGAACACAAATTCTAGCATCTATATATTCTGCACTCTCCTCCTTCTATTACGATCAACTGGAAGTAGTCTCTTTACTAGTCGTATATAAGACAGTCACAATAAGATTCAAAGTATAGTATCATATTGCCGAAAATTCTTGCTCCTAAAATTATATTTTCTCTAGGTATTTAATTCTGTTGCTCTTTTTATTTTCAGTAGCAGTTAAAATGGCTCCAAACACATTCGCAGTCACAATGGAGAAGCCAAATGGGTACACCTTACATTTGAATGATCCAACATCAGGAGAAAAGAAAAAAGCTGTACCAGTGAGCACAAAACAGTTTACTTGGGTTCTTCTCCTGAAAGCTCAAAGAGTTTTCAATGTCGTAACATGGCTTACCATGGCTTCCAAGACGAAATTTGCCGCCATCAAGAAGCGAGTCACATCTTCCAAAATAAGCGAAGAAGAGGGTAGAAGCAGGGGAAAGTTGTACAGATTTATCAGAGCTTGTCTCTTAGTCTCAGTCGTATGTTTAATCATTGAAATTGTTGCACATTTCAAAAAGTGGGATATGGGCCTAATGCAGCATTACCCTTGGGAGATTGCAAACCTGTGGCAATGGTCATATATGGCTTGGTTGTCATTTAGAGCTGATTATGCTGCGCCTTTGCTGGTCATGCTTTCTAAATCCTGCATTATCCTGTTTCTGGTACAATCTTTGGATCGCTTGGTTCTTTGTGTTGGTTGCTTTTGGATGAAGTACAAGAAGCTAAAGCCCGAGATTAATGGTGAAGTTTTCGATGTTGAGGATCCTTGTACTTTCCCCATGGTTCTTGTACAAATTCCCATGTGCAATGAAAGAGAGGTAACTAATTTTTATCTTTTTTATGTTTATTTCTTTTCAAGTGACGAGATATATGCTCTGTATATGTAAACTTGGTACCTAATTCACGCACAATCCTCAACTTTCAGTCATATCTTAACAAAAGTTCTGTAGCATATAAAAATAAGTAGTTCAGTTTCTATGAGCATTCATGAAACAATTAGACTTGTCACTTGTCAGTTTTCAGAAAGAAGATACTGAATCATTTTAATTTTCATGAATTTCAAATGTGGATACTGTGAGTCTGTGAACCATGTTCTAAGCGAATTGTACTTGATACTTTCCATATAGAATATTCAGTGTTTTACACCAGCCATATGCATGTATTTAAGTAGGAAACAATACTATTGATACAATGATACGATTTCTTGCTTCCTCTTTTTTTTTTTGTTACAAGATGATACGATTTCCTGCTAAGTACTACTAATTGTGAAGGAGATTGCACCCAAAAAAAAAATATTGTGAAGGAGATCACGAATTCACGATATTGTCCCTAATTTTTTTGTTGGCTTCACCAATTGACCAAGTTGTATGGCATGGCATGTACACGGTACACTGTACTTGCTATCTCCGTTGCTTTTAGTCAATGATTACCTCATTCTGGTGAATATCTTATTTCTCATGATGAACTAATCTAATATTTTATTACCTGGATTTTGGCGGTGGAGACGTGTAGTACGATCGGTGAGAAAAATATTATTTCATTGCTAAACAAGCAATCCGACTGGATTTTGATTAATTATTGAACTTAATCACCTAAACTAGTTTGACTTTTTACTATAAGGTTCAGGTGTAATTGATTATGCGCTCTCTTGTACTTATATGTCTCTGATCCTAAACTTTAGCTGATCAACGTATTAAGTGTAACATTTACTATGCAAAACTCCAATAAATGAAATACTCCCTATTTATAACATCGAAATGTTACATATGTTGATAGGTGTATGAACAATCAATTGGAGCTGTCTGTCAGCTAGATTGGCCAAAAGATAGATTGTTAATCCAAGTTCTAGATGATTCCGATGATGAGAACTTACGATTCCTCATCAAGGATGAAGTCAGCTCATGGAGTGAGAAAGGGGTCAACATCATATACAGACATAGATTCATTAGAACTGGTTATAAAGCCGGTAATCTTAAATCAGCAATGTCATGTGATTATGTGAAGGACTACGAATTCGTAGCGATTTTCGACGCTGATTTCCAGCCCAATCCTGATTTTCTTAAGCTTACGGTCCCCCATTTTAAGGTAATGTAAATTGCGCAGCTTGTTTGACATAGGTACATGAAGAATACTTTATATGTCAATCTAAAACATTTGGCTAAATATGCAACAGGGTAAACCTGACTTGGGACTAGTGCAAGCGCGGTGGACATTTGTGAACAAGGATGAAAATGTTCTTACAAGACTGCAAAATATTAACCTCTGCTTCCATTTCGAGGTGGAACAACAAGTGAATGGTTGGTTCCTAAACTTCTTTGGGTTCAATGGTACAGCCGGGGTGTGGAGGATCAAAGCGCTAGAGGACTCTGGAGGTTGGCTTGATAGAACAACTGTAGAAGACATGGATATTGCTGTTCGAGCGCATTTGAATGGGTGGAAATTCATCTATCTTAACGATGTTAGCGTTCTCTGTGAATTGCCTGAGTCATATGAAGCGTACAAGAAGCAGCAGCACCGTTGGCATTCTGGACCAATGCAGCTCTTTAGGCTATGCTTGCCAGCAGTTATTAGATCAAAGGTAAAATTTGAAAGCTATCTTCTGAGATATGCTACCGGAATTCATCCTTCTTTCTGGATTCCATTTGTGTCAATAAAAGAACTTTTATGGATTACGGAATCATGACGATGTTGTCAAATAAGAAGAAAAATTGTGCCTATTTCGTAACTAGTACCATATTTAGAGGCTAATTCTAAATTTGTATGCGTTTTGCAGATATCAGCATGGAAGAAGGCTAATCTGATATTTCTCTTCTTCCTTCTAAGAAAACTTATACTACCATTCTATTCTTTTACATTGTTCTGTATCATACTTCCATTAACCATGTTTATCCCTGAGGCCGAGTTACCAAATTGGGTAATTTGCTATGTGCCAGTGTTCATGTCCTTTCTGAATATCCTACCATGCCCCAAGTCATTCCCCTTCTTAGTCCCTTATTTGTTGTTTGAGAACACCATGTCAGTTACCAAATTTAATGCCATGATCTCTGGGCTATTCCAATTGGGTAGTGCCTATGAATGGGTCGTGACCAAGAAGACCGGTAGAGCATCGGAATCTGATCTATTAGCCGTGGCTGAGAGGGAGTCTAAGACTATGAATCAAGAGAAGATCCAACGAAGGTCGTCCGAGTCCGGCCTAGAAATATTGGGTAAGCTACAAAAGCAAGAGGCAACTCCACTAGGAAGTAAGAAAAGGAAGAGAAATAGTCTTTACAGGAAAGAGCTTGCACTTGCATTCCTTTTGCTCATTGCAGCAACCAGGAGTTTGTTGTCAAAGCATGGAGTTCACTTCTATTTCTTGCTCTTCCAAGGATTGTCTTTTCTCATAGTAGGGCTAGACTTGATCGGGGAGCAAGTTAGTTGATAACAAGAGTATAGTGGATTGTGGTGTGAATTTCATGTAAGAACTATTTGCGTTAGATGTATCAATGGACATCCAACCATAGTCATTTTTTATTATTTATAGTTCATAGAAAAAAGATGAATATTTTGTCAACAAACATCATATCATATTAATTAATTCTTTCTAATCTCAGTATATAGGCCATTCAAATGAGTTTTTTCGCTTTTTGATGAAGAGTTAAGATATTGGAGCTCTCACCTACATGAATATTTATGATATATGGTCTTTTTACTACGACAACACCATATTCCATGTTATTGTATCTTTTAAGATATAAGAATTAAAATAGAATGAAAAGCACACTGCAATATGAACAAGTTATTCGCATACAATTCATCGTAGCATGAAATGAACCTAATAAAGAGGCTATGTTTGGCAAAATAGACTGATAAGGTAGCTGAAAACTGATAAGGTGACTGGAAACTTATAAGTTACCTGATTAGGTAGCTGGAATTTGAGACCTGATAAAATAACTGATTTTAATGAAAACTAGTGTTAGAGCCCGGCGATGCTACGGATGCTGTAAATTTCCTTTTTGTTAGTTTTCGTTTTCATTTTCCAGTCATCAAACTTTTGAAGAAAAAATATACAATTTTTTGTTAGATTTCAATATAGATGATTAAATTTCTGAGAAAATTAAAGATATTATTAAAGTAATTAGTAACGCATTGATTATCTTTCCAGGTCAATTAAAATATATTCTATAATCTATGAACAATGCTAAATGACGATTAAGATATTAATTATAAGTATGTCAAAATAATGATAAATGCTTGATGACATGGCCTTATATGGTGACATGATGACGTGACTCTCTACCGTGACAATAACGCCTTTTAACAATATGTTATAAATGTATAGATGTTACACAACATAAGT
>CAAKMY010108607.1:0-22517 GCA_901111285.1 Corrigiola litoralis | reverse complement strand
TCTTGGTAAATAAGAATTGAGTTTTGTTTAACCTTCTGTTAAATCGATTAAAATTGGCCAACCCCCCCCCCCCCCCCCCCCCCCCCCGGTCTTGGGTGCTCTTGTGCTACTAACACGTAGGTTTAGTTATAGTTACAATTTTTTTGGGTTAGACAAACACGAATTTGTCTTACCATATGCCGAACATATTCCTCGACCCCATTTTGCCCACACTCAATATGGTGCTGGACAACAGGTCTTATGGAAGCTTCAATCATGATACTGATGACTTCAGCCTTTAGCTCACCTAATTTCCTCTTCGAACGATGATGGTGCTTCCACCCGAATGGTTATGAGCAACCACATGAAAAACTGTGACGTAGTCAGAAGCTCGATAATTTTAAGCAATCACTCAATTAACTAAGCAACTAGATTAAGTTCGCAAGCACAAACTCAAAAAAATAACTAGAACCCACCAGTGATAAGATCTGCAATCCACCAAGGAAAAAGTAAACTCTAGGGTTTTTTAACTGAATAAAAGCTAAAGTTCATAATAAACATAGAAATCCTTATATTGTTTAAAGTACTAGGGCAAGATAAAGGATACACGAAGCAATAATGAAAACAATGCCTCAGCAAAAACAAGCAATACCCAAACATGCATCATTATATTCGATCGGGTCCGTGTCAAAACAACTCAACGAAACAAGCGAAACCCGAACGGGTCCGAATCTAGCCAAAACAAGCAACAATTGGATAAGGCTATACCCGAACAAGTATAAGCAATCCCGGACGGGGGTTAAAGCCCTGCTTGTTTTCTCAACTCGAGCTACCCCTTCCTCCACAAAAACTCGTCCCGGATTAGCAACGAAACATCCTACATTAGTATTTCCTACTTTTGAAGAACTCAACCTTGAGCTCTTATCATGATAAAGAATTATGTCCTCATGAATATCCCTCAGTATATCCGTTCCATCTTTGTAGCACTCAAACAAAAATGAGAGAGTCTATACACTCCCCAACTTTGCACCTCTTTTTAGTCCAAACGAGCCTTCCAGTTAGCTCTTAACGCAACAACATCGGGATCAAAAATAAAAGTAGTTGTAGTGTTGTTGATTCATACCTGGTTTTCTGCATGTGACTCACCTATGCGATGTGACTCCTCAACAGAAACGGGCATAACCAGAAGTCGGTCAAAACATTTTTCTTAAGCACCAAAAATGATCAACTCTTTGAGGTAGTCATGAGATGTTAACTTGAGCACTGAAATTTGGTGTGGTTTGTGGTGTCTCCTTCTTTATGGTCCTGCACGGAAAATAAATCGACTAATACGGGTGCAACTTGGCTTTCCTAGCCCAATTCTAGGTAAGGCAAATCATCTAAACGCTCCTAGTCAACACCATTTCAGATTTGTGGCTTAGTCGTTTCATCAAACACCTTGTGTTCAACACGAATACCACTCGATAGCTCACTAGGAATGGCTACCTCTACCCTAGGCAAAAACTTTCCCTCAACATGACAACTCTTCTTAACACCAATAGGTTTTTCGGTCGACAACATATTATGGTCTTCTCTATAAAGATCAATAATTTGGATTTATGATATCACTATACAATCATCATATCTTTAATACAGTCATGGCAAAATTATGGGTCATCTAAATTATGACTTATGGCTTAGAATTCTATAATTTTAGTTATCTCTAACTCTAATATATTGCTAATCAAAAAATTAAGGCTGATTTGAAAAAGAATATTTATATGAGGCATGTGTATCGCACGACACTACAACTAGTATTAGAATAAAGTTCAAAGTAGGGATTATTCTCGATAAAGTTTTCAAAATAAATTGATAATAAGAGTAGTTTCGAACTTTTGGCTAGATGACCACTAACATTTTTTCCAAAATGTCTTATGTAAAGTGGTTACTCTTTGGGTTAAAGTGGTCATGATAAGCCAAAGAGTTAATAAAAAAAAAAGTGACCAATTAGCTGAAATTCATACACAAATTCTTATAAAAGACTTCCAAATTTAATCAACTTAAGCTTTCTTCACGCCCAAATCTAATTTTTATTTTTTTATTGGGTCATCATGACTCCATTTGTTTTTATCATAAAAAAATATACGGTCTTTTCTAAAAATTTCTCTAACTTATGATCATGTCTAATTTTAAGTTAAATTAAACAGTTTCTTTCGATAAAGTGTGAAACTTTTTTTTAAGGTAACCCTTAACCATCCCTTTTCTTTCCCGTTTGACTACAAGATATTTTTTCCTCACTTGATGAATAATTTATTTTTCCTTTTCTTTTTTCCTTCCGGTGACTACTTTTGAAATAATCCGTATTTGTATTTGGTAGTAATGACTAATGAGGAGCAGTGACTAGATAGGGGGGACTATATTCCGGGTTTTACGGTTCAATAAGGCAGAAACCTGATAGCGACGATACAACCTAGTGGGTCGTCAGATACATATTACTTCCCTCCACTCTTTTCCCCTCATTTTCTCCCTTGCCTTTCCCTACGCCGGACCCTTTATCACTGACAAATTTTCCCCTCATACGAGTGTAAGGTGGAGCCCTTGTATTCTATCTCAGCTTTTTGGTTCTGAAGGGTTTTTAATTTACACAACTGCCCATCTCTTATGCCACTAAAATCTAATAAGCTGGTTAGCAAAGTATCATTCTCTTCTAGTTGTGACTTTGTAAGGTTGTAGTGGAGCTGGGTCAAGCTGACTGAGCCATCACTACCAAATTCGTGCTACACTGTTTTCATTTTGTTTGGATTTTTAGCATGTTGAGAAGATGTAGCTGTTAATTTTGGTGCGCTCATAGTAAATTTTAAATTGTATAGAAAGTTACCAGTGATAAATAGTAAATCAACAGACGTTAACAAGCAAGTTCCAATTGCACTTATATAATGCACTTGTAGTATGATTCACCAGTATAATAAGAGGATATATTCACCTAAATTAATATAGTTTTCATATTCACCATCCATAATTTCATATTCATTAAGTACATATTACATACTCACCTTGTATTATTAAATACATATTCACCAACTATAGTTTATATATTTAGCAATTATATTGCACATATTCATCCAATACCATTTTGTTGCGTGGGGTGTATAATATAATTTACTCCGATTTTAGGAGGAAGTATAACAAATCTCAATTGCATTTATTAGGATTACACATGAAGTCTAAGGGAACTTCGGAATCTTTTTGACTACTTGGTCCGGGGCTTAATTTTGAAGTAGTTCTTTGGTTCATATGAAAATTAAACTCCTATAGGAAATCTCACTCTCATGTAATTTAATTATTTTATGGATTTCATTGAAATGACCCTAATATGTTTGATTAACATGCATGAATTTATTTTTCCGTGATTATTTTATCTGTATTTTATTTTGTTGAACTATGCAAATCTCATATAATTTGGTAGACACGATAATTAAATCCTTTATAAATATCTTTACTTAACTCTACACAAGTATTTTTTTCTCTAAAAAATACACTTTGAATTTTCAAGGGTAGATTAAAAGTTTGTCACATAAAGTATGCAAAAATTACGGATGACCAAGAGTGGGGTTGGTTGGCCATTTCCTACGTTTTGTGGCAATTTCTAATTCTCATTGAACCATTTTACTAAATAATAGTCAACCAAATAACCTTCCATGTCAATCAAACAACCATTAATTTAATTGTTAGCTTTTACATTTATTTATTCTTAATCATAACAAAAAGTTCAAAATTTGGTACATATATAAAAGTAAAACAAATATGTGTATGATGTGCTTGTATATGTAACGATGTGGTGATATGACAAAAGTTACATAACCTCCTAGGAGAACTTCATGGTACATTGGCAATATAAAGTCTGTCTACCAACATAACATAGGAGAAAAAGTTCGATGCATTAAATTGATTAAATCAAACTCCAATTCGAACTAATTTACTCTACTTTCTAAGTTAACATTGAATTTAAAATTGGGCGAGTTCAATACAATCAAATTAAATTATAAATTAATCCAAATACTAATCAAACACGGAAGTAAATTACATCGAAGATTCCCCTAAAATTAGATCCATTTTATTGACCCAGTTAAATCTTTGACAAGATCAATATAAAATTCAACTGATAGCGAAGTCAAACTTAATGACGCAGCGAGTCTATAACGTCAAGAGTGGGTGGCCGACAGCAATTGTGGTGCTAGCAAGGGTATGGATGGAGGGAGGAGAGAGAAAGGGAGAGGGAGGAGCAGTAGTCAGAAGGGGATGGCTGGGAGGAGAGAAATGGTTTAATCATCTTATTGTCTTAATTTTTTATTAACTTCTCGTGTAAACATTCATCATCCCATATAAAAGTTAACCATAATGTTTATCACTCATGTCCATAACAAAAACTCAAGGTTATACAAGTAAGTGACAAAAAAAATGGTCATTTTACGAAGGAATAATATAATTTATATAAATAATGCCTATTATGGCTCATCAAATAACTCCATACTAGTGACTGTACATAAATAATTTCATATTTAACTATATCAACAAAAATAGGAAAAATAGGCTTGCTACACTAGAGTTCCATTTTCCGACCAAATTAGAATAGTAGTCATGATTTTACCTTTTTAGTTCCTTCTCATCTCCTTTCTACCCTCCTGCCACTTCGCTCCTCCTCCATTGTTACATCCTCATCCTCATCTTCTCTTCCACTCATTCCTTTAGACCGATAAATCATTCACCCTACTTCTCACCAAAACCAACAAAACTCCTCCTTGAAAACCTCACTCTTAAATCCCATAACTTCAACCATTCACCTTTATCACTTCTCTTCCTATTTTCCGGGATCCCGTATCACCATCATCCTCCTCAATATTCATCATCTCCATCGACATTACCCTTCACATTGTCCATCTTTGATAATCCTCACCTTTATTCGTCTAATTTTAAGTAGGAGGTTGACAAAGCGTTTTGGTACACATGCAACAACGCGACATAAGCCACCCTGTCCATGCCTCCATCCTGCCTGAAAGTAGTATTTGATTGTTAATTAAACTACGCACTCTAGATCAATTCTCATTGTTCACCCCGTGTCTATGGAAAAAGGAGCAAAGATGGTGACATGTTAGTTTCCCAAGATGGTTTGAGATAGAACTTTGTAGTGAAACAAGAACTTATACCATTCGAAAAAGTAGCGTATTACTCCTCCATTCCCTTGTTGTCCCATCTCCCTCACTGATTGAAACAAAATTGTGGCCCTATTCACATCTAAGTTGCCCCTACTTTTCCGGTCAAAACCGGTGCTTATGCCTAGTATTCCGACAAAAACATTGTCGATTTGCTTATATTGTCTCTTTGAAAATAGGTGGATGTGGAGAAGGTGTGTGGAGGAGGTGTATGACTAGAGGAGGAAAGACGGAGCAAAGAGGAAGGAGAGGGATAAGAAAGAAGGTAAAGAACAATATCGTAACTATAATGATAATTTCGTCGAAAAATTAAGTTGTCGTGTATATTTCAGTATTAATGACTATTTTTGTTAATATAGTTAATAAGTCGGATTATTTTTTATAAATTTCATTGACATGGACTATTTTCCTCATTTTTTCTTTGTTAGGAATTTAAAAGGACTTGAAGGGGGCGTTCTAGTAAAATCAAAGAGATGATGTGACATATGAGAAGAATTGTAAAATTGAGGGAGATCCTCCCTAATCTCTAGTCCCACTCTGAGCCCCCCTTCCCTATTTCCAGAAGCGAAATTTGTGTCAGGGGTTTCTGCAATGCCAGTAGTGGAAGGAGGATTTTTTAAACATATATACACACCCAAAAAACAAAACTAGTAGGAGGTGAAAACCAGCTGCCATAGGAGTTGAACTTATCACACAGTTGTGGCACAGTGAAAATGTTTGCGACAAAATCTGCAATTCTAAAGACGTGAGCAAAGTGATGAAGCACCAGTCTGCGGTTGTTACTACATATCCATAAAAGATTCTTCATAACAGGAGCACCGAAATTCAGTTTTTAATTTCCTTTTTTTGACTTTAGTTAACTCAAAGCGAATTCTTCTTTTTGGGTAAATTATTAGGTATACCGGAGACTACCTACTCTCAAGTTTACATTAGGGTATATTTGTTTAGTTTTGATTTTTTTTTGTCAAAAAACACATTAAGGTACATACAAATATAATTGAGAGTACATACTCTCAAGTGTATACAATAGATCTTGTTTTTTTGACATACAACCTCTGTGTAGATTTACACAGTTTAGGTTTTTCACGCGCATCTAAGATTTTTCTAATAGTACTTTTTATAGTATAAAAGTGAAAACAGATATCATAATAGTAATATTTGTATTTAAAATACTTTTACTAGATAATGTTGTAAACATTTTTTTTTTCTAATCATATATTTTGACTAATTAGTAAGAACAAGATAATCTTTAATAATTTCAAAAAATCAAATTATACAAACCTATATGGACAAAGGGAGTACGATTGATATTCTTAATGTTAGTAATTATACTAGTATTACTGCTATTATATTCTTATAACTATTGTATTGCTACGATTGATATTCTTAACGTTATTATCATCGTTGTTATAAAAGTTATATTTTGGCCAATTATATTATAATCTATATATGAGTAACAAATCGAACACCACCGTATAATTCGATTAATATAGTTCAGTTCACTAGTTTAGTTTAGTTCAGCCGACTAGTTTAGTTTAGTTTATCTCACTAGTTTAGTTTAGTTCAGTTCAGCCACGTACTAGTTTAGTTTAGTTTATTAGTTTAGTTTAGTTCAATGGTTTAGTTCAGTTTAGTTCAACACTTCAGTTCAGCCACTAATACAATTTAGTTTAGTTCACTAGTATAGTTCAATTTAGCTAATTAGTTTAGTTAAGTTTACTAGTTTAGTCCAATTCAGCTCATTAGTTTAGTTTAATGGTTTACTTTAGTCCAATTCGCTAGTTTAGTTTAGTTCAATTTAATTATTATTATTATTATCGTTATCGTTATCATTACCTTTATTTGGTTAAATCACTTAATAGTAATTTAAGGTATCGTTTTAATTTGATTCATTTAATTTAAGTTAAGTTAAGTTAAATTTAATCCAGTTCTATGCAGTTCAGTTGAGTTCAGTTCAATTTAATTCAGTTCAATTTAGTTCCATTCAGTTTCGTTAAGTTCAATTCATTTCAGTTCAGCTCCATTTTAGTCGAAAAGAACAGGGACTAAATGCAAGTGTTATAAGCATACAAATAAAGAATGAGAACCATGAGCACTTAGATCTATGCATAAAGTGTCAAATTTGAGATTATGGTAACACAATAGTATTAAAATTCATTAGGGAGAGCTTTACCATCATAGTATATGGTTGAGTATTCCTTATGTAAATAAAGATTAGTCGGATTCCCCTCATGCTACTATTAGCTAATGCCAACCGATCTATCGCGTTCTTTGTTTCTTCTTTTCCTATGCCTCCTCATCTTTTATCCTAATTCAAAACCAAACATTAAGGCTATGTTTGGCAGAATAGACTGATAAGATAGCTGAAAACTGAAAAGGTAGCTGAAAACTGATAAGTTACATGATTAGGTAGCTGGAATTTGAGACCTGATAAGGTGACTGATTTTAATAAAAGTGTTTGGTGCAATTTATTAAACAAGTAACTGATATTTGACAAAATGACATAAAAGACATGCTTATATTTGGAAAAAATATTGAGGATCGATTTAATGGGAGACTTGTTATTTGGTAAAAGGTCTTGGGGCAAAAATGGAATAGATTTATGACCAGTACCTTATTTTTTATATAAGGTACTTGGGTTAGCTTATTTTTTATAAGCTAAAAAAGACTTATAAGCTACTAAGATAATGCAGTTACCAAACACTTTTGGTTTTGGTCAAACAAGCATAGCCTAACATATCCTTTGTGTAAACTCCTTAAGTCTGACATCCCATACTTTTAGGACTACGTCAGGAATGTTAAGATGATTATTGGCATGAATCCATGATTAAAGAGAGGAGATTCTCTCCATTTCCTAAAAGAAATAGATCTTCCATTACCTAGTTTATAGGAAGATTGGCATACAACAATCCCAACTATGGTGGTTTGATTGAAAATAATCCCAACTATCGATTTGGCAAAATTAATCCTAAATTGTTATCATTTTTGCAGTCCCTTCTCCCGCATCCATAAACATAGGTTCGGAGTCTACTCCTAACCTAGTTTTACCCCAAACCACCCCAAACACCGCCTACCTCAAACAAAAATAAAAAAACCCACAAAACTCATCCAACCCCCACTTCCCCCCTTGCGGCCGACCCACCTCCACTCCCACGCTCCCCTCCTCATATGCCCCCACCAACAACCCCGACAAGCCCAACACAAGTAACAACAAACACCCCTTAATCATCGACATCCCCAAAAACTGCCCACCCAAAACAACCAACACAACAACATCCCACCCCCAAAATCACAAGAAACACAACCCCCAACCAATCTCTTCAACACCGGTAAGAACTGAGCTCCTCCATTTCTTCTTTTGAGATCGCGGGGTTAGAAATACATGTTTCTTCTTTTAAATCGAGACTCTAAGTGGTCGAATGATTTTTTTTTGTGTTTTAGGAGGGTTTTACTGGGGTTTTGTAGTGGATGCTAGTTGGGGTTTTGTAGTGTTTGTGTTGGTTTCGGATAAGGAGTTGGTGGTGGGGTGTTGGATGTTATGGTGAAGGGGATTGGTTGCTATGATGGTTGGTTGTCTAAGTTCTTGCGGTTTGGAGGTGGTGTTGGGATGAGGGAAGAATTTTTGGTGGTTGTGTGAGGATTATGGGAGGTTGGTGGGAAAGAGAGGAGGTTTTAGGGGTGTTTGGATGTCAGTAATGGTGCGGGTTGGTGGTTTGGGGCGAAATTAGGATTAGTAGAGACTCGAACCTGTTTTTGTGGATACGGGAGCAGGGACTGCAAAAATGATGACAATTTAGAATTAATTTTGCCAATTCGATAGTTAGGATTATTTTTAATCAAACCGCCATAGTTGGGATTATTGTAAGCCAATCTTCCTAATTTATATGTTTGTCACCTCTCCATTTTCTAGAAATAAATGGTTTAGATCTAATCTCTTTTTATGACCTAAACACCCTCCTCTCTCTTGGCTATTATCCAGTTCTAAAAAGAAATGGAGAGAATCCTATCCCCCCTTTTTCCCCCCTCTTTCTCTTCCAAGTATTTCAAAATTGGCGTCTATCTAGGGGTACCAGTGGATTTGACTGCAACAAGAGTAGCTAGCTTCCAGTTCCTAATTGATCTGGTTTTGTAGAAAATTAACACTTGGTCTGGGCTCAGGATCTCACAGTCAGGCAAGCTGGTGCTCATCAACTCTGTCCTTGTTGCGCTTTTCTCACACATCCTGGCAGTGTTTCAGATCCCTGGCTCGAATACTAATAAAATTAATGCTATCCTGATCCGGTTTTGGTGGGCAAACTCGGGATCTAAAGGAATCCATTGGGTTAAAAAAGAGGTTGTATGTCTCCCTAAAGGCTGTGGGGGAGTGGGTATTCGCGACATTGGCATTTTCAATAATGCTCTGCTCTTTAAACAAGCTTGGAGGTTTGTGAACAACCCGAACCTGCTGATTGCCAAGATCTATAGTGCTAAATACAACCTTGGGCAATTTCCCCACCTTGGTGGTAGGCTAGCCTCCACTGCTTGGAAAGGCCTCTGCAACAGCACCAAGTGTTTCAAAGATGGGGTGAGATGGAAAATTGGTTGTGGTAGAGATATCCATGTCCTTGATCGGAATTGGATTCAGTCTGGGTCGGTATCGGTTAAAGAATCTATCCCTCTTGGGGAGGTGAGCCAGCTTAGGGTTAGAGACCTGATTCTACAGCAACCTATGAGATGGGACAGAACAAGGATTTTTAACCTCTTTGAGGAAGAATCTGCCCTTGAGATCCTCCGAACTGAGCTGCCAACCTCTGAAGGGGCTGACTCCCTCTATTGGCTCCATTCCATGTCTGGCATTTTTTCGGTCAAGTCTGGGTATGCTTGGTCTATCTTAGGCAACCCTGACATCCATTACATACCTGACATTGAACAAAAATTTTGGAAAAAACTGTGGGGGCTTGATGTTCTTCCGAAATGGAAACTCTTCGCCTGGAAATTGATTAATGGGGTTGTTGCGTCTAAAGTCCAGCTGGCAAAGAGGGGGTTACTCTTTGATGATATGTGTGTTCTATGTCGTAATTCTCAAGAAACGCTGGATCACCTATTTCGATACTGTCTGGTCTCTCAACGCGTCTGGACTTGTTCGGAACTTGGTATTAATATACAAGCTTCAAGCCTACTTTCCACTAAACAGTGGATCATGGACATGGTACTTTTCTTGTGTAAACTTCATGATGGGACTAGGAGAGTCTCTTTTTTCTTCTCTATCTTATGGGCCCTTTGGCTACATCGGAATGATGTAATCTTTAATGGGTGTGATGTCAACCCTACCAGTGTCTTAGCCTCTGCTAAGAAACTGGCATCTGATCTTGATGCTAGTAGGGTGGTTTTGGTTCTCAAAGGGAACTGGTTTGATGAAACAGACAAAGGCCCCCCGGGTTTTACAATAGCCAGAATTGGCTCCTCGGAAACTGGCTCGCCTTTGGGGTATTTGATTGAAGTGGATGCTTCCTGGGGTAGAGCACACTTGATCGCGACTGCTGCTTGGGTGGTTTGGGATCACTCTAAGTCTGTTAAACTCTTTGAAGGGGTCGCCTCAAGTTATGCGGGTCAGCACTTTTTATGGAGGCTTTTGCTATTAAGGAGGCCTTAAATTGGGCCAAAGGACACCGATGTCATCACATTAAGATCCTATCTGATTGTGTGAATGCGGTCAACATTATCCGTGGTTCTCAAATCACCCCGATTGACTGCAAATGGGTCTTTTATGATATTACTGAAATCGGAAAGGCATTGCAGATCTGCTGGATTGTCAAAGTTGATCGTGAATTGGTTTCTCAAGCTCACTCCTTAGCTACTACTTGGAGAGCAACGAGTAGTGCAAGGACGGCTGGTTCGAGGACCTAGTTTATTTTATGATTTGAGTTACTCTTTGTCAAAAAAAAAAAAAAGTATTTCAAAATTATCATTATATGTAAAATATGACTTGATAGCAGAATTAATAGCAAAATAGTCATTGCCATAAAATTCCTAAAATTATTGCCCCGACTCCACGTGAGCAAAGTGATAGGAATATACTCCGTGGTAAACTCGTCTTTTGACCCCACGTATGAAAAACTAGATGGCTTCACCTGTTGAAAGCAATACAGTGGAAGAAATCACATCACGCAGCTAAGGCAGCAATGCATATCATACCATACCAAAATACTGCCAAGTAATGTTCAATTAATTAGCAGTACAAAGAAGCCGACTATGCAGTAATACAGGAAAAAAAAAAAGAAGAGAATGGTTTCCTAGTCATGCTAGCTCTCGATCTGTTTTGGTCTACAATGTCAATTTGTTTCCGGAAGCCTCGTCCTGCTGCCCATCTGTTCAAGCAACTTTGTTATGCGCATGTGCTTAGAGACCCATTGGTCAGCCAACTTCTGCTCCTTTGCTTCAGCGTCTCTCCTCAAGCCGGCTATCTGCTCCCGATACTCGCTCTCAATTCTCTCCATGCTAGCCCTCTCCTCTTCCTTGAGGGCTCTTATCTTCGCCTCAATTTCCTCCATTTTCTCTCTTCTTCGAGAGGCCTTCTCGGACTCCAGTTGAAGCTCCACCCTCTTTAATCTCCAAGCAGCTTCCTTCTTATGCAATGCCAAAGCACGGTGCCCTTCTTCTAACTCTCTGCAACTATCTAAGAGCTCGGACATCAGCATTTGCTCCCCTCCACAAGGCAGAAGTCCTCCATAACACGACGACATACAGCCCAAACTAAGAGGTGTCTTGTCAATAGTGTGGGGACCAGGCCCTCTCTCTGGCTGAAGCCAAGACACTGCGGGTGCAGCAGGTGCAGGAACCGTAGATGAAGCGAGACTCAAGGTAACTGAGGGAGAAGGTGGCCTCCCAGCATTTGAAGTGGAAAGCCAGGGAGGAAGCATCGTTGCTGGTGGAACAGAAGGTGGAGTCGGTCCTGGGGGTGGGGGATGATCACCATGTAGGAAAACCCCATTTGATGTTGCCATGAGAAATGTAGGGGCCGGGGTCACTCGTTCTTTAACTAGCTTCTCAGCAAAAGTTTCCAAAATTCTGTCGTACTTTCCCTCTTCAATTGGCTCCAAGGACTTGCTAGTTTCCTTATTCGCTCTCTGCTGTTTCTCCTTGTACACCTCCCACCACTTACCTAGCCTTTTCGCAGTACGCCCTGGCACCTCAGCAGCGATCTTCTTCCATTTGTTCCCGTGCTTGGCTTGGAGTCGGATCACAAGGCGCTGCTCCTCTTCACTTAGAGACCCTTTCTTAATCCCGGGCTTGAGGTAATTCTTCCACCTTTCTAGGCAAGACTTCGCGTCCCTGTCAAGGGTTGTGTTCATTCGCTGAGAGACAAGATGCCATTCTCTTGGACCATATTGCTTGACATAGGCACGTAGTATCGCGTCCTCCTCAGCAGTCCAGCGCTGCCTCTCCTTCATTTCGAGGTGCAAGCAACATTGCCCATTGTCTCAAACTCTTCATCATGCACCTGAAATTCGCAGGAGAAAAATATTAACCGCCATAGGAATATGGTAAGGCTAAACATGTCAAGAAGAAAAACCAAAACTAGCAGAGCATAAGTATTCTCAAATATTCTGGCACGGACATCTTATGTAAGGCAAAAGGTAAAAACTGAATGTTAACACTATTGATCCAGGTACTCATATAACTGAGGAAATGATCAATCAGGAAGGACGAAAATAAAATGCAGAAGAGATGGTCCTACCAAAACCAGAAAAAACAATAGAGGAATTCCAACAATTTAATGGTTTAAACTTTAATGTATGCTGAAGATAACAAATCTATAGCCTTTATGGAATATTTCTGATACTAGCTTAACTAAACCATCTACTTTCTACTGTTTGAGCATGTACGTTTGTTGAATGAAAGAATAACTGATTTCAGATAAACAGCCAAAGATACACCACAGTAACTCACAATAGTGGACTCAAATGTTCATCAACATTCATAACTGCAAAAGACAGAACCAAAAAGATAGCACTAGCTCAAAGATTATACAACTCAATAATAAAAAGTGCATGTCGACAAATATTTCCATGAAGGGATAGATATAAGGCCGATTTCAAACATACCATATATTTGATTGATCTTCTCACAGCAGTCACTATTACAATGTTATCCTATCAAAAATGGAACCATATGTGATGTAAGGTTAAAATTGAAGTGGTTGGTTGAAGTGTTGTGGATTGAAATACTGTACAATGTGCCTAAAGTTATTGACATTAGTGATCAAAGAATGAGAAGGAAAAGCCTTAACCTCCTTCACACAATATAAGACTAGTGAAGAATACAAGGCATGAGTGAAAGCTCTGCAGAATGTCATTGAGTCAGCAGACCAGAATAATTTAGTGGATGATTTATTTAACCTGAATTAAATATGGGAATACCAAGGCATGAAGAGAAAATTCACTGACACACTGATCAACTGAACATTGAAGAACACTGCAACATTAAGACTTGAACAACTCAACATTTAGACAACCAAATATAGGAGAAAGATTTTACTAGTCTAACCATATCCCAAAGAAGGCCTAACGACATCATTAACCACATGGAATTAGAGTGAAACAACAAAGAAATGCATATAGAGAGTGGAATATATTGCAGACAAACCTTCACCCGAAAAAGCCATGGAATTGTGATTTTATTTAGCTTGAGACAACTCTAGTTTTCTCCCACAAATAAGTGACTGAGTAAAAGATTGAGGGGTGAAAGTGAAAGAGGATGGACATGTGAGGGTAAAGGACAAAGCCTTTCCATTAAAACGTGAGCATGTTATAACATCAGCAATATTATGATGTCTTTTATATCCAATGATTTAGCACCTTCCTTTCCCTTAAAACCACAAATAAACATCACACACAAACACACCCAAAACCCCACGTCCACTAAATAAGCTGGTAAAGTCGTTGCGAGATTTTACTCAACTTGGGTTCGAAACCCTTTCACTGTTTAACATGTAGAAGCAAAGACAACAAAGAAGAGATTGGATGACACTTACAAAGTAAATTTAGACCATGAAAACCCACTTCCTTCATGCACTTATCTAAGCAGAGACTTGAGGGAGTGAGTGAAAGAATGAGCTAAGGCAATGAAGATGATATGATATTATGATATGGTAGAATGACAAATGAAAGAAGGAAAGTTAACCAAAGAAAGAGAAGTACAAGTGTTGAAAATGCACCGTTAAATAATAACAGTGCAGAAAAAGAAAAGAAAAGAAAAGAGAGAAGCGTAACAGTAATGAGGATTAGACTGCTCAGAGTCAGAACTCAGAAGGGCGAAAAAGGAGGGGCACGCGAGAATGTGAGGGAGTAATCTAACAACAACAACAACAAGGAAAAGTAAAGGAAGGGGTAAAGTGGGGTTTATCCCTTTGCTGACGGAATAAAGGAATTTGCTTACCTCATTTTTTACCCACCATCACAGTTTTTTTTTCTCTTTATTTTGTGATGACTTTGGTTATACAGGGAGACAAAAACTGAGACATGGACACTACTTAGCAGGTAGCAGCCTAGCAAAGGGGTGAAAAAAGAGACAAAGGTGAGGAAAACCCTGGAGCATGCATAATGAAAGGGGTAAAAGAAATTCACTCTGCTATTATTCGGCCATCTTTCTCTCAAGTTTCTAGTCTGAAACTAATCTCACAGATAAAATAAGCAGCATAAAAGCCACTTAATAAGATTATGGACACTCTTACAGCTCGTTTATTTAGAGGGAGTTGGGGGATGGGAATGGGAGTTGAACTCCCAAAAAAGCAAATTCCCTTGTTTGTTTAGGTAGGGATAGGGAGTTGAGAGGGATTGAGTTCCGGTTATTTGTATAAGCCATATACATCTAAGCATTGGGTAAATGGCAATAATACCCTCCCTTTAGGAATTGAAATGACCCAAGCACCCTCCCCTGGTAACCATAGTTAACCCAACAAATATAAAAACATTTCCCCCCTTCCCTTTCACTGTACTACTGCCAAAAGAGGAGAGAGGAGAGAGGAGAGAGATAGACTTATAATGGAGGGAAATCTAAGCGGGAAGAGTGAGTAATGTTTCAATTATTTCCCCCTTTCTTTGATTCAATTAATTTCCCCAACAACATCCTTCATTCAATCGTTCCCAACCGACATTGGTTTATTGAAGTAGACACTTTCGTCCCATATTAAATTTTTGCAGGTATGTAAGTTAATTTATCATCTGTATTTGTATGGTAGTAAATATATTTATCATTTGTGTTTGTTGATATGTATATATGTTGGTTGTGTTTATCGGGAAAAAAAATGTAATTTTTGATATTGGCTGTGTTGGTTTATAAGAACAGATGTGCAGTCCTTTGTGATGGAATGAACATAGTGTTATTGAGTGTACATGTTTGTTAGTGAAGGAACGAATGCTTAACGATTCATAATGGTATGCAAAGTTCAGTGGTTTGGTATAGATATTTGTAATAGAATGCTTATAATGAATACACTTGTGAAAGTAGTGAGCACTTGGCATAATACATGTCATATTGTGTTCAGGTGTAATGGAAGGAACAAATGATATTCTTGACGTGAGACCATTGGGGGAGATACATGTTATTGAAGAAGAAGAAGAAGTAGGAATAGAAGAGGAGGTTGTAGAAGAGGTATTTGTTGGAGGTGTTGCAGATGAAGTACCTGAGGGTGATGTGCTTGAAGAGGATGCAGTAGATGGGAAAGAAGGTCATGTGGAAGTTATCGTAGTTCCGAGAATTGGAATGGTGTTTGATACATCACAAGCTTTGGAAGATTTCTACTGTAAGTATGGTGAAGCAACAGGTTTTGGAGTGATTCGGCGTGCTGGATATGTTCACAGGATAACAAAGGAGAAGAAACGACAGTATTGGCATTGTGATCGTGGTCCAATGACATAGAAGGTTAATCCAGCTGCAAATGATGGAAAGCTCATAAGAAGGCGAAAGAGTAAGAAATGCGGGTCTGGGGCTGGGATTATAGGGAGTTTGACCAAGGAAGGGATGTGGGAAATTTAACAAGTGGAGCTTACACATACAAACCATATTATTAACCCCTTCTTTGAGTCGTTTTATTCCCAAGTACAGAAAAATCCTGAAACATTTCTTGAGGATGGTGAAGGACTTGCTAGACGCCGGTGTAAAGCAGTCACAAATATATTCTGCTTTAGCCAATCAGCTGAATGGTTTTGATAAGATACCATTTTTGTTGAAAGATTTGCATGCCCTTGTACAGAATGAGAGGGGAAAGAAATTTAAGGATGGTGATTGTGAAGCTATGTTTGAGTACTGTGAGAAGATGAGAGAAGAAAATGGTGATTTTTTCTATTCTTGGAGAAAAGATGAGGATGACCGATTGAAGGATCTTGTGTGGATTGATTCTAGGAGTCTTACTGCTTACAAAGACTTTTATGATATTGTTTGTTTTGATGCCACTTACATTACCAACCACTATGAGCTTCCATTCGCCAATTTTGTGGGAGTGAATCATCATGGTCAAACTGTATTATTGGGATGCGCACTAATCACAACTGAGGATACGGAAACATATAAGTGGGTGATGAGTGAGTGGCTAAAAGGCATGGGTGGAAAGAAACCTGGTGGTATAATTACTTATCAGAGCACACCAATGAGAAATGCCATAAAAGAGGTGCTAGACGGCACCAAACATCGTTTATGTGTCTGGCACATTTTGAGCAAGGTGCCACAAAAGCTTGTGTACCTAGAAGGAGTGAAACAATTTCACCGGCAGATTAAGGATGTTGTGTATGACTCTTTGTCAACCGATGAGTTTGAGAAAAGGTGGAATGAATTGATCGAGTTATACAATTTGGAGGCGAATGAATGGTTGAAAGGGCTTTTTGAGGACTGCAAATGGTGGGTTCCGGCTTTTGTGAAGGACTATTTTTGGGCTGGTATGTCAACCACACAAAGAGTTGAGAGCATTCACCATTTTTTCAAAGCCTTCATGAATTCAAAGACTCGTTTAAGGGAGTTTGTGCAGCGGTATAGTAGAGCAATTGACCATCGTGCTAATGCTGAAAAACTTGCCGATTCACTTGATGAGCGACGGAAGACAAGGCTCTAAACCAGTCTCATGGTTGAGAAGTTTTTCTCGAAGATATATACAGATGCAAAGTTGAAGGAAGTACAAGAAGAATGCAGAGGCCTAATCCACTGTGTATCCAGTGGGCAGTTTCTGAAAAGTTCCGATGTTATGGAATATTTGATTGAAGACAGAATTTGGGTTGGTGAGCATCCATCGCATCAGCTGAAGAGGAACATGAAGGTAGAACACAATAAAGACGAGGAGTCGTTTCACTACGATTGTCGACTATTTCAACACCGGGGTATAATTTGCCGACATATTGTCCATGTGATGGATATGGTTCAAATAAAAACTGTTCCTGACAAGTATGTTCTTGATCGTTGGAGAAAAGATATAAAGAGGAAGCATATGTCCATTACTGTTTCCTTTAATGATCCACAAAAGACGGTTGAATAGGTAAGATATGGGAAGCTCCAGTATGAGTTCCAAGGAGTCTTTGAGAAAGCAATGGAGTCAGATTTGCTTTTTGAATATGCTTCATCTGCTGCAAAAAGGCTTATAGTGGAGTTGGAAGGAGTGGCTAATAGAGCAAGTGTTGGGGGCAACACATGTAATTTGACAGGAAGTTCAGTTGATGGAACTAATGTGTCCCAAGCTACACGAACAGTCTCTGCAATTAAGGACCCAAAGCCAGTGGCAAGAGTTGGTCGCCCCCGAAAGAAAGTCGACCATGGTCCTGCTCCAAAGAAACCAAGAAGATCAAATGCAGCATCAGGTAGTGTGTCGGTTCCAACACAAGGCAGTGTGACGCAACCACCCTCACAAGTGAGTATTATTTGTAAATTGTGTACTTATATTAAAATTATTTTTCGAATTCCATTTCTTTGTAATTGAGGTGAATATGTAGTACCTTATGCAATGGGTATTTAGAATAGTGAGTAAAATGAGCTGGTGGAACATTTAAATTTCAGAATAATTTTTGGGAGTTTGTTTGTTAGTGATCGACTATATTGTTTTGGAGTGTGTGTTATGGTTTTTGGATGATGATCTTTTGAGTTGTAGTTGTACATTAGATGCAATTATGTGAATAAAAAAGGTCATTGATGTTTAATGTTTGTTAGTGATCGATTATCTAACTGAGTAGTGTTTAATGTTGTCTTCTATTTTGTGAAGGTGGGCAATGGTGGTTCATGTAACCCACCTAACTTGGATCTCCAGTTGGGTGGAGGTCATATGATTGGTGGCTCTCCTTATAATTTTCAGGTAGTTGATGGTGGTAACCCGATATAGCATACTTGTTTGTTTATTGTTAT
Organism: Corrigiola litoralis; assembly: GCA_901111285.1. Lineage (NCBI taxonomy): Eukaryota > Viridiplantae > Streptophyta > Magnoliopsida > Caryophyllales > Caryophyllaceae > Corrigiola > Corrigiola litoralis. Next base: position 3,990 of record CAAKMY010108607.1, on the reverse strand, counting down.
TATTATTGAAATTATTTTCGTCATTTATTTAGTCATCAGAAAAAACAGTAGAAATTTTGCTGAATTAGTTGTTGGTAACTCAGGCCGGTTGCAAAATCCCATGTCAATGATGACCGCGTTAGGAGGAAGCAACTTATGGCAAAGAAGTAGTGGTGGAGGCAGTCCATGGCATGGAAGTACTAGTGGAGCCACTCCATGGTAGGGTACCCATGGAGGCAGTCCGTGGCAGGGAAGTACTGGATGGCTTGGTACTCATGGAGGCAGTCAATGGCAGGGAAGTAATGGTGTAGGCAATCCTTGGCAGGGAAGTAATGGTGTAGGCAATCCTTGGCAGGGTACTCATGTAGGCACCCCATGGCAGGCTACTAATGTTGGAGGCACACCTTGGCAAGATAATACTGGGCAAAGTGGAGGGAAACAATCTTCACGGACATGGGGCCAAATATGTGGTTTAGATATGAGGAGTTCCTTTCAATTACCTCAAGGAATGAAGGAAGTAGTGCTGGATCAGGGACTGGCCCTAGTGCTGCTCTACCTACGAACAACAACTATATGACTTCTTATACTTCTTTATTAAGCACATTCCTACCAACGAAACCTACCGATACAAGGGACACTGTTCCTAATGTTGATGAAGACGGTAGTCTTCCTCAATGAGATTCTGGAGACTAGTCTATGTTAAGCAGCTTTTATATTTATTGACAAAGGTTTAATTTGTACCGAATGTCGATTAATAGACCTGCAATTTGCAGCAAATTTTATAGTTGTTGAACTAGCATTTGGAATTAATCACTTTATAAGGTCGTGCCTCAATGTTCATTAAATTTTCATATTGTTCATAAGGTTTCTCTAATTGTTCATTCAGTTACCTTGAATTGGGCATTCAACTTGGTTAAGTTATTATTCCTACTTTTTATTTTAGCCCCTCAAATTTTCAAATTTCCCATGTTCATTTGATTTTCATATTGTTCATAAGGTTTCTCTAATTGTTCATTCAGTTACCTTATCTTAGTCATTCAATTTGGATAGTGATTATTCCTTCTTTTTATTTTAGCCCCTCAAATTTTCAAATTTCCCATGTTCATTCGATTTTCATATCGTTCATAAGGTTTCTCTAATTGTTCATTCAGTTACCTTATCTTAGTCATTCAATTTGGATAAGTTATTATTCCTTCATTTTATTTTAGCCCCTCAAGTTTTCAAATTTTCCATGTTCATTCGATTTTCATATTGTTAATAAGGGTTCTCTAATTGTTCATTCAGTTACCTTGAATTGGGCATTCAACTTGGTTAAGTTATTATTCCTTCTTTTTATTTTAGCCCCTCAAATTTTCAAATTTCCCATGTTCATTCGATTTTCATATTGTTCATAAGGTTTCTCTAATTGTTCATTCAGTTACCTTATCTTAGTCATTCAATTTGGTTAAGTTATTATTCCTTCTTTTTATTTTAGCCCCTCAAAGTCAATTAGATGAGCCATGGTCATGAAACCTAATTATCTTATCTTGATAAGATAAATAGATGACAGTTGTAAAACAATTAGCACATATGTATATATGAACCTTCCTTCATGATCATATTATTACATACAAACTTCCACCATATGGTTTTAGGAAAATCTATTTGGTGATCCCTTAAGAAATGATAACATGATCATGTTTGATATATATGACAATGCAATTAGATAAGCTACAATATGATTCACTAACAAGTGTAAATCAAGAGTTGCAAATTATTAAGGTTACAATTTTAAACATATAAACAAGGTGTTCCTAGTTGTTAAAGAATTATTTTCCTTCCTTTCATTTTTGCCAATTAATGTGCCTATGTACATTCGTTTTTCAATATGTCTATTCAGGTTACTGTAAGTGTTCATTCAGTTACCTTGAGTTGGGCATTCAATTAGGTTAAGTTATTGTTACTCTATTATGATTTTAGCCACTTAAAGTCAATTAGATGAGCCATGGTCATGAAACCTAATTATCTTATCTTGATAAGATAATTAGATGACAATTGTAAAACAAATAGCACATATGTATCTATGAACCTTCCTTCATGATCATATTATTACATACAAACTTCCACCATATGGTTTTAGGAAAATCTATTTGGTGATCCCTTAAGAAATGATAACATGATCATGTTTGATATATATGACAATGCAATTAGATAAGCTACAATATGATTCACTAACATGTGTAAATCAAGAGTTGCAAATTATTAAGGGTACAATTTTAAACATATAAACAAGGTGTTCCTAGTTGTTAAAGAATTATTTTCCTTCCTTTCATTTTTGCCATTTAATGTGCCCATGTATATTCGTTTTTCAATATGTCTATTCAGGTTAATGTAAGTGTTCATTCAGTTACCTTGAGTTGGGCATTCAATTTGGTTAAGTTATTGTTTCTCAAAGTCAATTAGATGAGCCATGGTCATGAAACCAAATTATCTTATCTTGATAAGATAATTAGATGACAATTGTAAAACAAATAGCACATATGTATCTATGAACCTTCCTTCATGATCATATTATTACATACAAACTTCCACCATATGGTTTTAGGAAAATCTATTTAGTGATCCCTTAAGTAATGATAACATGATCATGTTTGATATATATGACAATGCAATTAGATAAGCTGCAATATGATTCACTAACACGTGTAAATCAAGAGTTGCAAATTATTAAGGGACAATTTTAAACATATAAACAAGGTGTTCCTAGTTGTTAAAGAATTATTTTCCTTCCTTTCATTTTTGCCATTTAATGTGCCCATGTACATTCGTTTTTCAATATGTCTATTCAAGTCACTGTAAGTGTTCATTCAGTTACCTTGAGTTCGGCATTCAATTTGATTAAGTTATTATTACTCTATTATGATTTTAGCCACTCAAACTCTATTATGAAACTTGATGTCCTTATCTTGGTTGCTCACTGGTATCACAATTGGGAAACAAATAGCACATATCTAAATGCAAGCTAATTTACTTACTTTGGTCACTCAATGGTTCCCTTGTTCATTCATGTTCCACATATGATCATTCAGTTACTTAATCTTGTTCATTGAATTTTTTCATTCACAGTGTATATTGTTTATATACTATACTCCACAGTTACTAGTAAGCAGATATAGTATGATTTTGAATTTTTTTTTGGCGTAACTCTTTTTCACTTATATATGCTAAGCCACCTACTTACTATTTTCAACCCTACATTAGTATTTTAATTCTTATAGTATTATACTAGCTCACTTTCCACATTCATTCATAGTCCTTCTTCTTCACATTCATTCATAGTACATTCACTTAAATTTTTTGCGTCAATTATAGTGTATTCCTTATAAAAAAAATATTACAAACCAAGCTAAACCATCCAAAATATTGTTCATATACACATCCAAAAAGCCCTGCTAGGCAAGCTGGGCTAGTTTCATCTTTACATGGAGTTGCATTGTTCATAACCTAGCCAATGTTCCAACATAAAAAAGATTCCAAAAAATTTTGGCAACACTACAAGCACTACAGTAGTGCACAAACAGCTTGAGGCTCCCCTCTAACAACTCTTAACATTCTTCTCCGGTCTCTTGCCAGCCTTTTTAATTCCAGAGACACGTGAATATGCAAGCTCGACGAGTGAAAGGGTTGCTTTGTTGTTGGGATCAAGTACGATAGTCGATACAAAGTACTCCGTGACATGGTTCAAATATTCCTCCAACTGCGATTTTCAAAACAAAAATAGTTGCAAATCATCTGAGTTGTAAGAAAACTCTAGCTAAGACAATTAATAAATGTCAGAGATCCAGTTTCCAGCTAACAAAGTCAAACCAAACTGCATATGAAGTCACCAAACTCATCGGGCGAAAGAAAGTAAGGCTGACAACAACATGATCCTCTATGAAAATTGAAGTCACCAAATCCAGTTTCCAACTTGATTATTGAAAATATTCTATAACACTACAACCAGGTAAACCAACAAATAAGGAGCAGGTT
>CAAKMY010108596.1:0-45074 GCA_901111285.1 Corrigiola litoralis | reverse complement strand
TTCACAAAAAGATCGTTGAGATCGAATATTGGGTTGAGACTGACTTCAACTTTTGACTAATTCTTGAATTGCGATTCAATTTAGTGGGTTAACATAGATTGGTGTCTAGGGTTAATTGTAGTTCACAATCTATATGTCTAGATTGTGTCCATATCCTTTACTTTTCATTGTTTATCACATTAAAACACAGAAACATAGATTTTCAGTTTAGGGCTTGTGAGATTTATTTGGTGCGATTTATATTGTTTAAGTCTTCCGCTCGCGTTCGCATCAGGATGCAGGGTGGAGTTGCGGGTGGCTTGCGAGTGGGTTGCGGGGCTATGGTCGGTCGTAGGGGGTGGGAGTGGGGCTAGGGCTATGCGGGGGTGGGCTGCGGGTGGGTTGCGAGGGCTAGAGTGGGGCTAGGGCAGATTTTGGGGATGGGGAGGGGGTGGTGGAGAAAAATCTACCTAGGGGGCATTTTGGATTTGTCAAAAATATACAGCTTTATTTAGGATTTTGACGTATATCTCGAGGGCATTTTAGAGAATATCTCTTTTTTATTAACCGGACTTGAGAAAACTGAATCGAAGACATGACCCGACAAAACCCGACAAAATCATAAGTTAAGTTAAATGTCGGATAGTTTGACCTGATATTATCGTCGCAAATTGATATGACCTGAAAAAAACCTCGAACCAAATTAATCGAAACCAACTTGATTTGACCAGAAACTTGATTCAACGTGAAATCTAACTAAGATCAACGGGATTATAATCCAAAATAAACTAAATGATTGCAATTTCGATCAAATTTGAGCTAGAAATAACTTGATTTTCAATTATATGCGACATAACGTAATTATTTAATAAGACTTTTTCGATATAATATACAAAAGCAATCAACTCGTAAAGGACACAAATCGGAACAAAACCAACCCCGCTTAATAAAATTATACATATGACCTAAACTAATATTGACTCGAGCCAAACTTGACTCGACCTAAATGCCTATTATAACCACACAACCCGAAAACCAAGTGACCAAACATGTTACCAAATTGAATCGCTAGGTTATTACCTCAAGTAATTTTTAGCCAGCCTTTTTTTTTTTATTAAATTTGTAAAAAATAATTTCAAGTATGGGTTATCGAACAAAAATAATCATCATTTCGGACATGTACAAAAATAATCTCAATTATCAAATTTGTTGACAAAAGTAGTCTAGCTTATCAAAGCTTTATTTTTCGGCCAAATTAGAATAGTAATTATGATTATACCCTTCCCTTTACTTCTCATCTCCCTCCTTTTTTACTCTTTCCTCCTCCTTTCATCACCACCTTGCCCCATGAGCACACCATCTTTCACAACAACGCCAGCCCATCTCTGACCATCCGCCACCATGTCACCCTCACCCCTATCTCCCCCAACATGTCACTACTTTCCAGGAGGTCACCGATTCTAGTACTACTCTTATTCAAGTGCACTTAACTGTGTAGATTCTAAGCAAATGTGCTTTCTAAAAATAAGTTGCATCTTGTTGGTGTAAGTAGTACTATCGATTCTTGTTAAGCGCTCATCAATTATCAATCACAAATCTAGGTACACAAATGTATATTAGACGCCTTTGATTTATAACAATGCAAAGCACGAAAATAATATCAACAATTAAAATATACGGACGACCATTATTTCAAGTATCGGCTTTGTTGATGTTAGTGGTCCAAAATTGATAAGGTTGAAATTTCGGTTCATTTTACTGATAAATAAACTAAACTACCTTCATCCCTTATCCCCAAATGACTTACAAGTGTGTTGACCTAGACCCACACAACATACAACCGATTATATTCACGTCCACATTCACCCCACCACCCCATTCTCAGCACAACGACAAACCACCCCTATAAAATGCTATAGAACACAAGAATAACGATAAACCACCACAAAATGCCATAAAGACACCCCCAACACAACAACAAGGCCAGGTAGAGGGGACGAGAGTGTACAAAATAGTCTCAATCATAGGTGATTAAACAAAAATAGTTCCTAATACTGAAATGTACAAAAATACTCTCAATTATTAAATATGTTTTTTTTTTGGTAAGAAATTATTAAATATGTTAACAAAGCCATGGCGCAAAATTTTCTAACCAAATTAGAATAATAGTTACAATTTTGCCACTTTATTTGCTTCTTTTCTCCCTCCTATCCTCTTCATTCTTTGCTCTTCCTCCATTGTTACATCACAATCCTCATCTTCTCTTCCTCTTATTCCTTTATACCACTCATTCATCCCACTTCTCACTTCTAACCAAAACCAACAAAACCCCTCAAATACCTCACTCTTAAAACCCATAACTTCACTCTTTCACTTCCCCCTCTTCTCTTCCTATCTTTTCGGACTCCCGTATCACCACCAATATCCTCAATATTCATCATCTCCATCAATACTTTCCATCTTTGATCATCCTCACCTTTACTCCTCTAATTTCCGGCAGGAGGTTGACGACTATTTTGGTACACCGGTGACAACGGGACAAAAGCCACCCCCGGCCCATACTAGCCCCCATACCGTGACTGCCCCCATTCCCGCTTGAGAAATATTTTCCACATCTACGTTGCCTTTACTTTTGGCTTGCCTCATATTTCACCAAAGTCATTGCGTATTTGTTCAAATTGTCTCTCCTAGGTGGGTGTGGAGGATGTGTATGAGTAGAGGAGGAAAGGAGGAGGAGGGAGATAAGAAAAAAAAAAAGAAATTGCAAAATCGTAACTACAATGCTAATTTTTCGGGAAAAGTAAGCTTCAATTTACATTTCAGTGATGAAGACTATTTGTTGGCAACATATTAATAAGTGAGATTACTTTTGAACGTTTCAGTAATGTGGACTATGTTTGTTTGACATAATAGAGATTGAGAGCGTGTTCTCTTCAACTTATTTTCACTTATCTTATTTTATCTGAATTTTCTTATTTTTCCTGATTGTTTGTGAACTTTTGTTATTTTTATGAACTTTACTTAATTTTACTTATTTATCTTAACTTTACTTATTTTTTCTGATTCATGTTGTTTTGATAACTCAACTTTACTTTTTTTATTTTTATTTTTCTAAACTTACTTATTTTTGCTTATTTTTCTGAACTGTACTCATTTTTTCTGAACTTTACTCATTTTTTATGAACTAAACTTATTTTTTTTCTGTAAATAAGTAGAAATAACCTGAGGAAACAAGCCATAATTTTGTCAAATATTCCTAAAATAAAATAACAAAGGCCTTAATAGTCTTTTTATAGACAAGTAAGGGACAAGAAAGAAAAGTGAGTCATAAACCAAGTGAAGAAAATAGAAAAGAAAAGAAATGAAAAGATAAGGGTCTCTCCCGCCTCACTCTCCCTCCTTCCTTCCTTGTTGCATGCTTCTCTTAATTGTGAGTTTCTTTTCTTTTCACCTCTTTATTCCTTTCCCTACTTATGTTACTCTACTTTATTGCTTATTCAAGTGCTTACTATGTTATCTTCTAATAACTGTGTATACTCTCTTTTACTAGCTCCTATTCATGTTGTACACAAATATTTTACTACTGTAATGGTCATGTTATTTATTCAGTTATCAAAGGACTTAAATTCGCAACACTTATAACGTAGACAAGGGGGTATATACATTTCCATGCTCCTGGTTTAAATGATTTGCTCATTTAAGTTAAGGAAAATACACACACACAAAAAAAACAAATACAAAAAAGATTTTGCACATATGTAGCAAATTATTTGCACATTGCTAAATATAAGTTAACGAAATTGCACATATGCTTATAATATTTTGCACATATTAGATTCATGCCCCCAGGGTTACGGTATAATTTGCGTTAAACCTGTCATGTAACTATTTGGTTTGGTTGGTCAGAAATGTGTTGTTTTCTTTTTTGAGTTGTGACCCTGAATTCATCATCCTATCTTTCGAGCTCGATAATTAGTTAGCTGAATTGAATCATGAATTTTGTGAACCTTACACTTGCCTAGTTGCGTGGACGCCGTATCTGATATGAGAATTTTTGGGCATATATCGATGGAGGCCCGCCTATTTTGGGACGGTGTTATCCTTCCTTTTGTAAGGGGAAATCACGGTGGTGTAATTGTGAAATGTGAGCCTTTACCCATATATGCTCAAGATTTTCTCATCATGGATATACGGAAGTAGTTTCTCGTCGTATGATAGGACATGATGACCTTTTATGGTTTCGGGGTGGGCTTTTAACTCACATTGTTAAAAGCTCATGCCGCGCTGTCATAGGATTGTCTTATCCAAGTATTTGCCTAAAATTTGTGTATATTTATTGCGATTATACTAGCTTGGCAATGTGATTTAAGTTAATATTCGATAGTTGTTTCATTTTTTCTGGTTAATTAAAATTTGTTGGCTCTTGATGTTGCAGATTGACGTTACACAGTCACGTCGTGGTGTCTTAACGAGCAATACTGCCTTTGTTCAATACGATCAATTTTAGGAAGTTATATAACACTTAGTTTACTGGAAAACATCATTTCGAAGACGATACAAAGGATAAGATGTTGGCAAGCCCTATCACAAATGCTCATGCTCGGCCTCATTCTTGTGCACATTATTTCCTGCGTTCAAAGAACTCTAACGTTCTTTTATCGCCTTCTGCTTTGGCTCGCTGCAGACCTTTGAAGACTCCTTGTCATGTGCTCCTTCGAAGGAAGTGCAGTGCCAAACGGTTCGCTTTTAGAGCGGTGGCTGAAACCAATGTCTCTGTACCAGTCCCTGAGCCTCCACAAGATAGCCTTCAGCCGTTCTCGGTCAAAATCCCTGTTGGAGATAGACATGTAAGTATCTAAGATTGTATGTAGAGTTCTGCTAATTTGTGGAGCTTGGTTTCTAGCTAAGCTAAGTCGGTATAGTTATAGGACTTTGAGTATTGAGGAAAAAGGAAAAAAGTTTTCCTGCTAAGTGCATGACATTCAGAGGTCAATTATACAAGAGGAATGTCTTGTCTTCAGACCGAATCTGTGCTTACCAAGTTTCCATGGAGTGGCATGGTAGCTTAGTTTTGGTAGGATTTAATGGTTTCGTTTCTTGTTCATGGGTTCTGTTTCCTTTACTGACTTGCTGTTGGAAAGGATGTTGTTCACCTCCGTAAACACTAAAACTGCCTCTAAAAATCTTCAGAAAGAGTTTAAGTTGAGTTGATTGATTGTAGTATCTCATTTTCCAAACAGATTAGGTACTGATGGTGGTACAAGCCCGTTCTCAGTTCTCACTACAAATGCAAAACTCTTAACTATTTTCTTTCTCATGTGGCTTCCATGAATATTTTGTTTTGGGCCTGATTAAAAGCTGCTTGGCTACGACATCAGCAAAAATGAATTTGCTAGTCATTGCTACTACATGCAGTTGACCTAGTTCATTGTATAACATAATAACATTTCTTTCAATGTTGGGAGGGAATTAGATCTTTGTTAGCCATTATCAGCTATGTGTTTCTAGGCCTATTTTTATCTTAGCTCTGTGAATTTGCGTCAGCCACTCAGCCCGCATTAGGCAGAAGCCTTGTCGTAGGTTCAATGCTGAACTTACGGCATATAAATAGAACAAAAACATGAGAAAAGTTGGGAGAAATTTGTGTGTGATTTATAGTACTCCCTCCGTCCTATCTGATAGTTTGCATTTGTTCAAATTTCCCTTACATGCAACTTCTGAATGCAATTATCAAATGGGACAGAGGAGTGTGTTTATTGTTTATCAATGGATATTGCAACCTGTTTCCATTGAGAAGTTTGTGAGAGAAATCAGAATACATAACTCAGTGTTGGACTCTATGTTGAGGTCACGATGCTTTGTCTAACATGATGGCGTGAGGCATCAGATTTTAGAGATTTCAACATCACTTCTTTTGGGAAGCCACTGAAAATGCAGGTCGATTTTGTTGTTATTTTTATCTTTCAATGTTTTGTTTTTGAATGTTGCACTTGTAGTTGGTATATGGGTTGGGTTGATTTTATATTTAGCTTCCTGGGAAAGTTCTTCCGTATTCGGATGTAAAGCTCTTATACGTGTCTTCAGAAGTTATTAAAAGAGTGTACATCGAGCAAAGAGCAAATTTGTAAGACCCAGCTAATCAATAAGTTCTATAGAATGCCTATCTTCTGGTTATTTCGTGACTTGAAAATCTGTCATTGATGTTGTTCGTTCCTTGTTTGTACTTCATGATTTTTGTCTTTCTTTCCTGTTTTGTGGATGATTTAAAGGGAGAGGGATGAAGGCATGGACTATAATTTATCTAATGCATATTTGACAGATCTTGGTTGAGACAGGTCATATTGGCAGACAAGCTAGTGGCGCTGTTACAGTGACAGATGGTGAAACGGTAAATTCTAATGCTTTATATTCTTGTAATTGCATTTGCCAATTATCGCTTCAAATTGTTTGTCTTTTTCTGGCTGTAAAAAGTTTTGTATGAGATCGTATAGTTTGTCAGTTAAAATTAGACCGTGTACTTTGGTTACTTTTTTACAATGTTAATAATAAGTGACCATTTTAATTCCATTCGTGACTAGGTCTTATTTTAAGGGTAAATAAAAATGTCTCTTTAGATAATTTGTGTTCCTGCTGCTTTGCTGTTGTCCTTTACATTGGTTTGAATGTCACTTTTGGGTGAATACTATATATTGTTTTTCTAAAGATTATGTTTCTTCATGTAGATCGTTTATACAACCGTTTGCTTGGCTGATATTCCCAGCGAGCCATCCGATTTCTTCCCGCTTTCTGTAAACTATCAAGAGCGTTTCTCAGCAGCAGGTCGGACTAGGTATAGTATTTTTCAATTTTAGTATATATTATTCAAGGTAGATACATCTTTTAAGTACTCGGTCCAAGATGAGGCCATGGACTTACTTCTTGCTCAACTGTGCCATATTTGGTTTCTCCCTCAGCAATCACAAACCAAAATACAACAGCAAAGGGTTTCAGGAAGTACTTGTATCAGGAAGCTTATCATGACCATTGCCCTAGTGTTTGAAATGTTTAGGGTGAAAGAATTTCACCTACAATCCTAGAGCCTCAAACAAGGTTTCCCAAATTACGAACGTTCTATAGATTTCAACTGAAGGTCTCATGAAGTATCATAAAATGCATTGTTGTTCTTTAATGCCAGGATCACAACATGCATCATCACCACTTAATTCTTCCTCTGCTGCATAGACATCATTTTTTGCCCTCAGATAGTTTTTAAGTTATTCTTCTTTGATTAAAATTTTAGCTACCACAGATCATTAATATCTTCTTCCAATCCTCAAGCTAATATTCTTAGCAGCACAGCGTTTTAGCTACTTATGCCACTATTTATGGCACAAGCATCTCGCATAAAGAGACATGTAAAGTATCTTTCTTGGAATCTTCTTAACCCCCACTCTTCTTTCTGTTATTGTAGATATTCTTGAGTCCAGAAGTCTCCTTCACTTGTGTTTACCATAGCTCTCAAATCCCCAAATCTTATTAGCTTTGGAAGAGATCTCTTCCCCCAAAACAGTGTGGTATTTATTCTGCACTTTAAAAAATTGTATATTCCCTTGATGATGTGGCCTTAACTTTTGACAGACCACATACAACCATGTCTGATTTGTTTTCTACATCACAATTGACATCTAGCCAATTTAAGCAACTCCTCAATATCATCCTTCAGGCACTTTAACTGGAACTCACTTAGAGATCTTGGACTGATCGAAAAATTGTGGCACGGAAAGTTTGATAAAGTGAATGAGCGTATGTTTTCCTTGAGGTTGCAAAGAGTTCTCAATTGTGGGAGTGGATCAAAATTTCGATCAGGCTGAGTGCCTTAAAACCACTATTGCAAGCCAAACTCGCCATCCCTGTTAATTGAGAATACAAATTTAAATGCCCCTCTGAGTCTCCTTCTCCTACAAAAGAAACTGTACGAGACGAAGTTCTAGACTTCTACGAACAACTGACAGAGGTTGAGGTTACCTCCACTAGAATTTTTTCCCATGTAATCACCTTTCTAAATCAGAGATACTTAGTTTCCTAAGTTTGAGCCTCTAGATTCTGGAAGCCAATGCCAGGGAATGAGCAAGCTTGTCTCCTCTTGTCCAGTATCCAAGCTTCATCAAATTTTTGGCCAATATCACCTAATTTCCATTGTACTTATTAGTGAATGAACCTGAATCGGGCAACCCTTTTCGTTGTCTTGGTACGGAAGAGAATGTGTAGGACCCTCGTTAGTAAGGACCTCTGTTTGGCTTTTAGTCCCATTTTACTTATTGATGGAAATAACAAGCACTAATTCCTAATTCTTTTTAATAATCGAGAACCATTTCGTACCAATGCTATATGAGTATTATTGATGGAAAGAGTTGCGCCTCTGTTTGGCGTCATATTATGTAAAGGTGAGTTTGCAATTCCTCAAGTGCAAACATATCGGAGGATCTGGTTGCTGTTGTTGGCTGATGAAATTCTGATAAAGAAGATGAAAGTGGGGAGTTTTGAAAGGATCAGCCAGAACCTGAAGACTGCTCCTGTCTACATTATCCCAGACTTTCCTTTATCTTTGCAGGTGATTTGTAATTACCAGAGAGGGTGGGCTGGTGGGTACGATTTCATCCATTATGAGACTCTTTTGTTTTTGTCCTGATTCACACCTCTAGCACATCATTAATATGTCCAAGAAAACCCAAATCATGACTCAAAAGTACCTTTTGAGGCTTCAGATGCAGCCATTCATTTATCCTATGCGAATTAAGAATCTTCTATAAGAAGTCATTAGTTGTCAATTGCATCTGCCGTCCTGTCCTCAATTCCTTCCTGGGCCTGATCCTTCCTAATTGTCAACGCCTCCCCCTAAAATCTTTGGTGCTACTAAATTACACTCAGTTTCCTTGGTTTTCTTCCCTTTTTCCACATGATTATCTGACTATAAAAATACTAAATGATTCTACATTTCCCCTACTGTCCTTGGCATGCATGCCTTATCTGGTCTGAGTTTGTAACTTATTCTTGCTTGCAGCGGAGGATTTTTCAAACGTGAAGGAAGAACAAAAGATCATGAGGTATCTAGCTCTGCCATTTGGTTGATGAGTTTTCATATTGTAAATTGCACTGGACAGCTTTATTCTCAAACCGGCTGTTATAGCGTTATAAGTTGGCAATGGTTGCTTATTACTCGACAAAGGTAAAAGGGATGCCTTAATCACTGAGTTCAGTAATATGTATATTGTGTACTGCATGTGAGTTAGTGATTTGTACCAACTTCTTCTGGGAAAATATTGAAAATTTGAAATAATAATGTAAGGAATGGATCTTAGCAATTCACTAAAAGTTAATGGAAAAACTGAAACAAGATTAAAAATGATACAACATTTGAAAAAAATGATAGAAATATCAACTTAATATGGAGAGGAAATAGCAGAAGAGAAACTGCAGTACCATGAAGACAGAAAGACCAACCAAAGATTTGGTTTTTGCTGTTCTAACTTTTTATATTAGTTGTTATTCAATGCCTGTGTTAGTGCTTGTTCTTACTGTTCATACTAAAAACAATTATCAAAAAGATGACTCTTAGTCAATAGTAAGCCGATTAAGTTCACAGGTTTTTATTGAATCTAGAAATTTTTATACGGTTTAAATTGTCTCCCAAAGTTGATCTATGAGAATAATTCTTCTCAACTTTACTCCCTCCAAGTTTCTTTATTTTTTCCTACTTGTTTTTTTACATATGCCAATGCACAATTTATAAGCTAAATATCTTTAGTTATATGTTAGTACAAATTATAAAAATTTGACATTCTTATTCTACTCATTAAGACAAATCAAACAAGATCCCACATGACTATATTTTATCTTATATTTGGGACTGTAGTGTAAAATCAATCTTTACATATGAATAGTGCCAAGGAGAGAGGTAGGAAGAATAAAGAAACTTGGAGGGAGTATCTCTTTAACATTATAATCTGGAGAACATAAATGGGGTGTAATGACTTGGAGCACATTGCCTAGCAGGATGTCACAACTTATTTGAGTTTGCTGCCTTGAGTATTTGAGACTCCACTGTTATTAGTTAGTATATTGTAATAAGGATATGATCTTTGTAATTGCATATGATCTCCTAAAGAAGTCAAGTGTAGATAATGTATCCCTTAATGTCTGCTCTAATAATATGGTCTAAATCGATCATAACTACAGTGTTAGGTTTTCTGACTTTCTTCTTTATTTTACCAATGTTTTACAATTGATGACAACTTATCGAAAGTCAACGGCCGTAATGGCCATACCATTACAATAACGCTTATAATGGACGAAATGCGTCTTGTAACCGCCGTCTCGGCCTTGACGGTCGTGAATTAGAAAATACCTTGATGTGATGGAAAAATGCGAGGTTCGAATTCCTTGACTGCGACCTTGACGTCCCGTTATGGCCTTGATTTGGTTCCATGCTCCATGTATTTTATATTGTTTCGTAGTCATTTTTTCTTACACTTCTGCGTCATTTGTTTGTTGCCTGTCCTCCTTTCTTAGGATTGATTAGTATTTTTCTTGCAGGTTCTAGTTTGTAGACTGATTGATAGACCTTTGCGCCCTACTTTGCTCAAGGGCTTCTACCATGAAACTCAGGTCTTATCATGGGTATGTATTCCAATTATACTACGAGTGTGCTTCTTCTGCCTGAGTTCATTATTAATGTGCTACGCTATTGTTTTTTTTAATAGTTACTTCAAGGAGTTCATAAGCAAATCAGATTTTCATTTCTCGAGGAAATGTTTTAAGCATGTTTGTCCATTTCCCGATGGAGCGAAAGATTCGTTGTTCTTTGGTTTCAGAATATGTTGGACAAAACAAAAATGACTTGTATAATTCTTTGCGCTTCTGTTATCGTGAAGTAGCAAATGGTTGGTGCACTTCATCTCAATGGTCAATTGGAAACAACCTCTCTGTGTTGTGTTATTGCAATGTAGGGGTAAGGTGCATACACCTGACCCCCTTACCCCGCTTAGGTGGGAACC
Organism: Corrigiola litoralis; assembly: GCA_901111285.1. Taxonomy (NCBI): domain Eukaryota; kingdom Viridiplantae; phylum Streptophyta; class Magnoliopsida; order Caryophyllales; family Caryophyllaceae; genus Corrigiola; species Corrigiola litoralis. The sequence goes on along the minus strand of CAAKMY010108596.1, from coordinate 34,062 downwards.
TCTTTGTAGGCACTGGGGTAATGATGTTGTTGTTGTAGTTAAGGAAGAAATCAGTAGCAATATACATCCTCTGTAAAGTTTATCGAGTTATATCAAGTATGAAATCAAGAAGGCCAGTAGGAAAAATACCCCTCTCAGCCACAGATCAAATATCAAAAAGCCATAATTAACCACTTCGACAGCAATAAAGGTAGCGGAAAAAGCACAAGGAGGAGCACACATGCATCGTGAACCATGTTCTACAACCACAATATAATACCTTTCTCCTTGATATCGTCTTTGTCAACTGTGCAGAAACACCAAAATCTGCAACCTAACAGGCAAAGGCAACAAGCTTAGCAAAACAATTATACTACATAAATTTCGTCACCAGAATGGCTTTTGGATAATAACAGGTCTATGAGAGGATTCATACCTTGACGTCACCAGTCTCTGTCAACAAAATATTTGCCGCTGCAAAAATCAAAGACAGCCTCAGTCACAACAACACTTTACTAGTGAATACGGCTAAAAACATGAATGCAACACTGGGATCCCTAACTGCTTCTAGAAATTACTTATTAAACATAATATATTGGTATCAGAGAGTAAGCACGGACATATATCAAACATCAAGAAAAGAAAAAAAAAAAAACAATCTTACAAATAGGTGTTTACCTTTAATATCTCTGTGAATTTTCCCTTCAGCATGAAGATATTCAATAGCATGCAATAAGTCACGTAAGATGCAGGCAATCGACATTTCATCAAGAGGGGGGCCTGACTGTAGCTGCAAACACACAAGGAAAAATTAGCAGCCGAATACATTACTATTCCAGCAGGCATTAATAAATCCTAAGCAAACCTACAAGCACATGCAACACATTTGAGCAATTATATAGACAATCTTTCTTTACATCAGTAAGAGGATCCCCTTGAAGGACTCAACCCCTCAGACCACCTAAGAGGCCAGTAAGATCACGTCGGAACACACATCAGTAAAAAGTTCATTTGAGGTATGAGCCTTAAATTGTCTATCACTGCCGACAGCTAGCATATCAGATGATAACAAGTACAGCAGAATCCAAAGATCACCGTATGCAGCACACCCTCACAAGCCCCCCAATCTTGTGACCAAAATGATAGAGAAAGATGGTCAAACACCCTTTAAACTTCTTGCAAATTAGACAGAAAAAAATAGGTCGGCTGTGGACCCAACCACATTATGTGTGCGGTAAGTCTAAGAGCAAGTTAATGATGGTCCACAAACTTCTGATCAACCGAGTTCACCTAGCTGACATGGGGCTTCTACATATGTTATTACATGCTCCTCGTGCTTTGACGTTAAGCTCTTCGTATCCTTTGACCTCAAATGCATTCTGTTAGATCTTTGTTTATTTTACTCCTCACGATAAATCAGTTATCAGAGAAAAAACACCCCTAGGTAGACAATAATCTGGCAACCTGAGTAAGAACATTTAACTTCAGAGTCACGAATCTTAGCACAGAAACATATGGGTTCAGACTACATATGCAGCAATCCCAAAGATCTGCACAATGGCTAATGGTACATGCAGATAATGCACCCACAGATCCTCACAAACCAAGCACAATATGGTGGACATAAAAAACTTGGCAACATAGACCTTCCAAGATCCAAGTAATTTTAGAATGAAAAGCCAAACAGCTGTCACGGTATATCTTCTATTCTCTCCATTTCCAAAATTTAAGATGTTTTAGCTCTTTGCACAATAAGTAAGCTAAAATGATGGGACCTTTAAATCGGTAGTGATGTTCCTCGTGAAATTCGGAACCCACGATTTTGTACCTTCTACATCCTTTCTTACTCTCTCACTTCTTTAACCCCTTTAACATCACACTTCTACTACCAATATTTCTCTCGTATTCACAATATGATTGAAATGTGAACTTACACTAAAAAATCTTACATTTTGAAACAAATGTAAACAGAAAAGCTTATTATATGTGGAAACGGAGGGAGTATATAATACAGAGGTTACGTCTGCCAAAGTATGGCCACAAAAATAGCACAGTCAGGCATTTACAAAAATAAAAAATAAAACAGACGACAGAATTTGTAATAAAGTGGGTAATGTGATACTCATTGAAGTAGACAAGGATTCAAAAGGAGGCAAAAGGAAAGAAACAGATATCGGTAACCTACTAGGTCAGCAACAGAGCCACCAGCCATATATTCCATTATTATCCATAGCTTTGTTTGATGTAGATAAGAACCATAGTACTCAGTGATATATTGTGATCGGCATTGTGATAAAACCGAAATTTCCTGGTGAGCAGAAGATTACAATAAGTTAGGTTATAGGTTGATGAATATGAATACAATGCATTAGTTACTAGTAAGCATAAGGAGACATACCTTTTGAATGTCCTCAATTTCATCTTCTCTGAGAAAAAGATGCAGAAAAAAGGCAAATAAGAAAAAAAAAAAAGGATAATCCAAAAGGAAACCAAAAAAGGGATATATAATGGGAGTGGGCTGTAAAAAATGGTCAAGTTGAAAACAAGATTAAACAGCAAGCAATCACGTCGTGAAAGCAGAAATGGCACCTAATTAGTTTAAGCAATACAACATGATTTTGCTAATAAAAGGAGACAATAGGAATGTATAAAACAACATATTGAAAGACCATCCTATCGTTTCTATCATAGATAAACAACAACACACAAAATTGCACTCCCTCAAAGATGTGACAGTTGCTATCCTACCATAAGCAAGCCCAACTGGACAGAAAAAGAAAACTGACTTTCTACCTCGCCAAAACAAGATATCTAGGGTCTTACAACACAAATTAACATCTCTAACTGGACAAACTAAAGTGACCAGTTTTGTTACTCGGATCCATTTTCTACCTTGTTGTATCCATGTCGGATACCTTAGACGGGTACAGATACTTGGGTATGATTTTTGGAAAAAAGAGTAGAAATAATTATTGTATCTGTGTCCTGTCAGGCACTCTTAAGGAGCAAGAGACTTCTATAGAGTCTGAGTACCAAACGTGACCAGCTAGTATACATGGAATATAGAGGAAATCTCAAGTCATGATTTCCATGCAAACCATCACGAATTGTTAAGGTTATCCCAGAAAGAGATGAGAAAGAAGCATGTCTGACCTCCACAGAGACGAGGCTGAGAAGCAAGGACACTGATCAAAAAGATGCTCAACTACTTAAAGAACAACTAAAGGAACCCCCTCTTAAGACCATCTCCTCATAATTGATATCCATCAAGCTAAAAGGGTTCCCTCGTAACAATTCCATATTTGAGCACAATAACAAGAGTTTAAGAAGATAATTTAAAGAGGATCATCATGGACGGATTGCAATAGAAACAACTCAACAAATTTGACTTTCATGCGCCTTTACACACGCTGCCATCATGCTACTTTTTTGCCTCTTAACACACAACCTCTATACACCCCCCTATTACGGTTCTTCATGCGGAAACATTTTAGTGTGACTCTCCACATGTATTCCAGAACACAGCCACACTCTATTCAATCATGCTACATATCATTAGGACCTAAGCACACCGACAAAATAACACCACAAGAATTTGCCAGAATATCTGCCAACCATAGTTAGTCAATTTGATGCCTCTATGTAAGAAAAGCACCCTATGACACCCCCAACAAGTTTGTGAGCTCACTCAACTCCTAATCATGGGGTCAGTAGCTAACCATTAAAATCCCACATTGGCACCGTAACCAAAAAATTGGGTATTCAAAAGAAAATCTACAGTAGATAACTGACAACATAGTTGCGAAAAGGAAAAGAAAACAGCAATTCTACTCCTGCTCAGCATTTCACCTATTACCCAATTCTATCCCTATTACCCGCTTTATAACTGACCAAGGCTAGGAATACAGAAAAAAAAATGTAAACCAAACTTCCAAGAGGCATGTGTACTAAAAGAAAGTCCCTCCCGTTCCTCTGAAGTTATGCCTCCTTCAAACAACTAAACGCTAAAGGAAGTTAGACAGCGGAAACTCTTGAACGCCATAAGCATACGACAGCGAAGAAACTCTTGAACGCCATATTGTGAGACTACAAGCCCTTTTCCATGGCCCACACAACTTAACCCACCCCAAAAGTGAAGAGGATCTCTCTTGTTGTCTACCATTCCACTATTCCAGACTAAGAAAGCATTTCATCACCTTTCCAAACTGATACCAAATTCCTTTCATTAGTCACAAAATTGTTTACAACGTTGAGGAGACCAATGGGGTCCTATACTCCTAAAACATAAAATCTGCTAATTCTTCCAATTTAGGATACAAACGAAGAAATGGGTCTCTGAGAACCACCTTCTAAGGGCCTATATCATTTGTTCAGCATTATTGCCTCTATAGACAGCGGAAAGAAACTTGAATGGATTTATAAGCAGAATCAATACAATATGCATGACAAAGGAAATCTATGTATCATCATGAGCATGGAAGGTTTCAGCTTCACATAGCCAAATTTCTTGTGATGACACCACTTATTCAAACGGATATAGTTCCCAAAGTCAACTACCATGTCATAGTTTAGTAATAAACCCAAATTACCATCCCACCAGTCTGTAAAAATAATAATGGTATTAAAAATAAAAACGGGTATAGAAACTCACGATTCCTCCAGGTCAATGACTTTGATGGCAACTACTTTATTGAGCTCCTTATCATAACTGCAAGGAACAAGCACCCGGACAGTCAGATGAGCTGTAGTAGTAACTTATAAATAGTAAATCAAGTGCGCTTGGTTGCAAAGACAACTGGAAGTTTAGCATTATCTGCTTTCATTTCCATCTAATTTCTCTCACTACTACGTGTTCATCTCGTCAAAAATGGTGACCTTAATTCCTTAAAGTCCACTATCAAGATACATGAATCATACTTAAGGCCAATCACAGAAAAAGGTAGCACTGAACTTCATCCAGATACTAAACAACAAATATTCCATATAAACAGAATATATCGATGAAGACACTTCGCGTTCATTGCAACACACTTTTAACATGAATTTGTAGGGCAGTAAAGTTCTTAACTTCACCATATTCACTTTACCGTTGCAACAAACGACCTAATCACTTCAGTATACATACTGATCAATGAAACGGAAATGTAAAACAAGAATGGCCTAATAGCTTGGCAAAGTGCTTAGCTTAACCTCATCATACACACTAACTCACCATATTCGAGCGAAAACACGGTTTCAACAAACAATGTAATCACTTCGGTATACACACTAATCACTAAGTACAACTAGTAATAAAAAGGTCCATATGTAAATTCTACATCATTGCTCAAAAAACGCGGTTCAATAGCGATAATTTCATCATGGAAAATCAAAACATAAGCAACAACTCGTCACTTGGCAAAGTGCACAACCCCATACACACACAAATTCCGAAAGCTCTAGCTAAAAAATCCGATCACGACAAATCATAAAGCATACTACATTATTCCACCGACCGAATCAAAACACAATCACTACTAAAAACACGGCCCAAACACGGCCACTCCATACCCTTTATAAACATCACCAAAAGAGCCCCTCCCAATGAGCTCCAAATTATTAAACCTCGATCCAGCCGCCTCGATAAACGCGGCCACGTCCGCCATCCCTCCAACAAACCCCCCAACTCCGCCTCGTCAAAAAAACAATCTAAACTAACAAAAAACAGCTTCCTTTAATCAACTATCTCCGCAACCGTCGCAATTGTCAACACCCACATCCAAATCCCACACAATGCAGCAGCCCAATCTCCTACATTCCACAAATCAAACGTTCCAATCAAACCAAGCTTATATACAATAATAACATAACTTAAAATGCAATTCACAATGCGTAAAGAGTAGGGGATCTAATTTTACCATGTATGCAATAATCAATGGATGTGACAGAGTAACAAATTAAGATTGGGAATAATTCTAGGGTTTGTCTCTCTCCTATGATGATATTCAAGGTCGTCTTTTATTTTATCTTTTTTTTTTGTTATTATTTGTGGATTTTTTGGATGTGTTTCTATTAATGTTATTGTTATTACTATGATTGTTGTTGTATAAGTGATTTATTGCTGTAAAAGTAAATGTAACTAGATGGGGTGGAATGTTAATTAGTGCTAATAATTGATTGAGAATTAGAGAATTAGTAAGAAAACTAAGTTATTGTATACGGTGAAAATAAAGATAAAGACGTGTGAAAATATAAGGTGTAACTTGTATATCTTTACTAGTATTTATGTACTGGTTTGACTCATTTTACAAACAGATTAGATGACTAGAAAGCCAACCCTATAAACCAAATGAGTAAATTCCTATATGTTTTCTATATCCAATTCGTTTTTGACATGCGATTTCATAGGCTTATACCGTTTTGGTAGTAGGGTTTAACGTATGAATACTACGAATAGTAAGTGGCTTCTAGTAAGACACTATTATTGTCCAAAAGGTATAAAGGTCACTATAGCACAACCTTAAGTATAATATTTATATGTATTATATCCCTTTGTCATTCAATATATATAGATTAGAGACAAGACTAGGATCTCAGTTTTCTTATAAAATTTAATCAGTATTTCTTGATTCTCAAATATGATTAATCTTATACCAACGAAATCGCGTTTGTTTATTATTAATCATACACATTTGTAAAGGGGCGCAATTAAACCTTTTTCTCATTGTATGATAGTGACAAATCTCGTCTTTACCCTTCACATACATTTAAATGATTCATAGTATACTAAATATTATCTTTATAATCACGCAGTTTAAGTAATGTTTAACAATGCCAAGCATTCTAATTTGCATAGTTATATAGCAATGTCTACTTACATAGTTATACGGAAAATTATCAAGGTCTTGTCAACGATAAAGACTAAGATGTTGTAAACAATAGGTCACATGTTCTCATCCCCCCTATCTCATAACACAATCTTATATACAACCTAAAAACATTATATAGAAATATGTGAAGAGGTGTAAACTAAGAGAGCTGCACACGTAATGTCCATACCCAATGTTCAGTTTAGATAAAAACTGTGATTTTTTTTGTCTAAGTTATTAGTGTATAGCTTCTGCTATCACTTATTATCACATATGAGTATATGACATACTTCCTTGTTCTCATTGGGGTCTCAACATTTTCCACGTTGGGGTTTTATTTGGTTCTCAAGTTTTTTGTCAAAATTATGTGATGTATAATATCTCCATCACTTCTTATGCATACTTCCTCATTCTCATTGAGCATTTGAATTGGTCAACTTGGATTACTACTTGCATAAAATGTGGGCATTCCCCATTTATCCACCCTCATATACTTAAAACTAAATAAAATGGAAGTTGCATGATATTATTCTCATGCTAAAACTCGATAAGGAATGCAAATGTATAAAATTCAATGGCCCAATTCTAAGGGCTTACATTATCAACAAGGACGAAACAAACTATCATATGTTCAGCACTTCAGCAATATACAATTTCTATCTACTTCCCTCGTGTAATCCTAGACTATGTTCTGAAGGAAGCACTTGTCATTTTGTCAAGTTAGCTTCTTACTAGCTGCATATGAACCCCTTGGAAGAACCGTTTCAAGACCAGAAAAAGCTTCAAGCCTGTATTCTATCCATAACTCGTTTTTGAAATTTTATATTCAATAGCTTAACAAGTGACCTTATCACAGCTCTACATGTTCTGAGTACCGTTTAAGGTGGTGTCAAAATTTAGAGCTTCTAAACTAGAAGCATTATATACATATACACCTAATGAAACAAGCTAAATTCCAAAGACATCCATCAATGAAATCTTCATCTCCCTCTTCCCTTTGGTGGTTGCTTGGCAGGGGTGAGCTTCCGGAAAGATGCATGTAGTATCAGCACTGGAAAAGGAAGCGAGTTAATAGGTCAGCATAGAAAAGATAAGATGCACCAGAGCAAGATCACTTTAATAATACTAAAAAATAAGTACCTGCATAAGCTACTGCAAGAGTGGAGAAGACAGCCAGCTGAACATTGGTAAAGAATATGATAGCCATAACAGCTGCAGAAATAAGAGCCATTTGAGAAAATCAAAATATAGCTTTCGAAGAATGTCATACATGTAATACACGCCCCATACCATTTCCTAGTCCCCAAAAGATAAAGCTTTCAAAGAATGTCATACATGTATTTGATCAATTGCACTTTGCAGAGGAAGTTGTCCTGTGAGAGTCATCTCTGAACATCACTACATATATACTAGAACCTTCACAATCGGCCATTCAAGCTAGAGCAGATAGCGCATTTCTCAAGCTGTCATAGAATCCTAGACTTATACATGATTTGGCTAAGTCACTACTCCTTATCCTCACTTCCCGCCTATTTTTCTCAATGCATTCCTCCATTCTTCTTTTATTTTTGATTTTGTTTTGATTGTTTATGACAGGCAATGACTTCATGCATTCTTCTAGGAGAGCTTTACTGAGAGAAAATATAGGTAGGTCCCTAGGAGACAGTTTATCATATATTCTTATGCATATTCCTAAATAGACGAACACTAAATACAGTCGGACAATTTCAAGAATCAAGCATCAAGGCACAATAGATCATGCCAGACATCATCTGGAATATCCATACTTCTGCCATATGAGGTTCTTAAACATTAGGGCAAGCAAGTCCCATTGAGCTTCAGTCAAATTGCTCTCCAGAAGTAAGCATAACCATCTAAAAGAGTAAAGAGACAAAGGAGAAGAGCCTCAGTACCACTATACCATGGGGGTTTTGGGGGGGGGGGGGGGGTTGGGGATAAAAGGAGCCTAAATGAAATTAATGGAGCAGGGTAACGAACAGAAACTCCTTGAAGGGGAAGGTCATCCAGCTAATAGTGTCTGGTTACTGGTCTACATAATAAACCCAAAAGTAGCTTCATATAAGTAGCCTATGGAACCAATATTATGAGTGATCTTGGGATGGGTCAACATTAATGGGGTTTACTGCATATCAAGCTTTCGATCTATCACTTTGTAGAAGGGTCAAAGATGGGATTATCTTGAAAACATATGCGAACAAAATCCTAGCATACACAAAGACCAACCAACTTACACTGTACATCACACAGAAAAGGGGGATTTGATCATCACTGCTAAACACATATATAAACTGTTCTGTTATAGAAAGTGAGAAAACTCACCACACTGGCCAGCGCGAATTAAAACTTGCCGAACAGCAGGATGCTGATCTAGTGCCCATCTACGGTCACAAAATCTGAACAACTCCCATAATGCTAAACATGATAATAATCCAAACAAAGCAAGTGGCATTTGGTACCTAAAGCCAACAGTAGCAGATATAAGAAAACAGTACTAAGTGATCCTTATTTTTCTGGATAAGTTACTAAGTAAACAGATACTTTACACAGTGTACATCACATACAACATACAAGTAAAGAAGTATGGATTCTAGTTGCTCGTTATATTCAATTTTGGCTAGTCTTCTTTCCTAGGTCCTTTCGGCAACTTACCGTTTCACAACCAAGTGAGAGAAGTGACACTAGCCAAAAGCAACTAAGTGAGCAACCAGAATAAGCATTGCATATGGCAAACAAATGCAAATGTATCGAACAGGGTACCCAAACACCAAGCTAGAAGCGTACAACAACTACACTCCTTGAAATTTACAACAAAACCATATTTCATCAAACACACCAACAACAAAGTCAGAACTCCCAACACATAGGGATCACACACAATTTCATGATAGAAGAACCTGAATATGAGAAAATCCCAACCATATCAGACCTAATAAACTAAGCCAACTACGGAGACTTTTCTATAAAGAACATGCTATGAAACATTTGTTCCCCAGATTATCACAAAAATTTGGGAAAAGCACCGATTATTATATGCACACAATCCTTAGAGTGAAGAAATATCCATACTTTCCCCAAGAGACATTCTCACTTCTCACAATTCAATCCAATGCAATTCTCACTAGAACAGCATCATGAAAAATAATCTCAAATATAAAGCATATCAAGGTAACTCAGTCACATAAAAAAGTAACCCAATGGAGAAAAAAAGAGCGAAATTCGAATCATACAAATTGAAAATATAACAAAAAACACCTGGAAAATAAAAAAGGAACCCAATTAAACATTCACAAAAGACAAATTGAGCTAAAACAAGAAAAGAAACCAATAACATACAACTCCAACAACAACAAAACAAACTAGAATCACAAATCATTTTATAAAAAGGTCTAATTTTAACTTTGATAATCACTTTGTATTAGCATTGTAATAAAATTGACCAGTTTAAGCTAAAGAGCGATCACTACAATCAGACTGTCTCATACAAAACTTGTGAGCTAAAATTATACTACTTCTCACATACGAACTTACGAAGTATCGAGGAGAAGCAACCCAAATGAAATAATCACAAAAGAACAAGAGGGCATGTATTAGAATTAACTATAGAATCAAATATACTCCCTCCGTCCCTATAGGATAGCCCCATTTGCTTTTCGACACTATTTGAGGTCATTATCTGACCATTAATAACTCAAAAAATATATTTGATAAAGTATAAAAAATTTATTACGAAAAAAGTATTTTTAAATGAGTTATTAATGGTCAAAGTAACACCTCGATACGTGTGAAAAAACAAAGATATTCTCACATATCGAGGTCAAACATCACAAATTCTCCTCGAAATGCACCATTAAATATAAAAAAACATCACTTATTCACCTCGAAATGTAAAAATGAAAAATCAACAAATACGTATTCACCTCCAGACAACAAATGCTTATTCACATCAAGTAAAAAAAGAGTGAGAAGACATACAAGGAGCAAGCGAAGAAGAGTAGCAACAAGGCCGAATAATTCCTGGCAAAGCGCTTAACATTCTCGTGAACCCGCATCCTAGCCTGGGTGGGCGAGGAGGGGAAGGAGTAACTCTCAAAGCAGCCCAGGAAGCCACCATCAGTCCACGTGGCAGAGTTGTGGGGCCCGAAGTCAGCGGAAGTGAGCCTGGCAAATGGGTTGAGAGCGAGTAAGGAGAAGAGGGTGGTCAGGGAGGAGACGAGGGACATGGTTGAAGAGTATGTGATGGAAAGGATGGTGGTGGTTGCGGTGGGGTGGGGGGTGGAGGAGGGGGTTGGTGTGGTGGTGTTGGTGGTGGGGTGGGCGGAGGAGGAGGAGGAGGAGTGGAGGGTGTGGAGTTGGGTGGTGCGGTGGTCGAGGAGTTCGAGGTAGCCGGAGTCGCGGAGCCATGACTCGAACGCGGGTTCGGGGACGCTAAGGGATAAGGGGTTCGGTGCGAACGAGGACATTTTTTGTTCGGTTGATTTGGTTGGTAATCACTTGCTGCTACTTGCTAACTTGCTACGTACTAGTACTAATGAGCCTTTTTTTTTTATTTTCTTTTTTGGAGGAAAGGCTTCATCCCTTTTTAAGACTACCATGAAGGTTTCTTTGGTAAAAAAAAAAAAAAAAAAAAAAGAAAAGGAAGTGAAGACTAGTGATTTTAGATTTGTAGGGCGTTGGGATATCTTGAGTTGAAAATTAACTTTATATACTGTAGTCCTTTCTCCATTCTAGTGAATTCCCTTTATTTGCTTTTGGACCAAAGTTTAAGGAGAGGAAAGTTTGTGAGAGGAGAACTGTGGCCCACTAGCGGAAACTGATTTTTACACGCCCCATTTTTATTTTTACACTTCCACTCACCCCTTCTATGTGAGAGCACAGATTCCTATGCAGGAAACTACTCCTCTAACATGAGGAGTGTAAAAATCAAATGGGGGAGTGTAAAAATCATTGCCTCCCACTAGCATATTGGTGTGTTTTGTGAAGTTTTTGTGTATTATTATTGACCAAAATAGAAATGGGGGGAATTCATTGGGACACCCAAAAATGGAAAATGGGGGGAATTTACTAGGACCGAGGTAGTAACCTATATTTAGACCTATATAATGGAGCGGGTTCATGCTAATGACCCGTGATTCGCAACGACCCGCCACCGACCTGCTTTGCCCCGCCAAAATTTCTTCATGACCCGGTCCGTCTCGACCCATTTGGTCTTGGTCTGGTCCGGCCCAAACCCGGCCTAATGAATAGATCTACTTATAATATTAATACTAGTATAGCAACCCGTGCCATAATGCATACCCATCCAATGACAGTTCAAGGAGGCTTTAACACATGTTTAGGACACTTAAAAAGACAAGGCGCCAAACACCAACTAACCAACAGAAACAGTTAGGAACTCCTTCAAAATGTCGGTAACTCCATTGTCATTGTGTAACATCATCAAACACCTTACATGCACCATCCGAGCTCCACTCCCATGGCGTCTTCTTCGCCCATCTCTCTCCTCTCCTCAACTCTCCTTCTTCAACTCCCGCCATTGCACTTCTTCTTCTTCTTCTTCTTCAGTTCATGCTCCTCTCTCTTCTCCACCCACTTCTTCTTCTTCTGTTCCTCCTTACCTTTCCGTGCTCATTCGCTGCCGGAAAGACGTCGCTGTATGTTTTATTCTGCTCAATTTGTTGTTTTTGCAAATGGGTTTGCCTTAGAAGTGTATATAGAGTTTGAGTTTATCTATATTATGTTAAAATTTGTCTGGTTTGCTTTACAAGTGGGTAAATTGTTTGATTTTTATGGTTTTGGTTTTTGGTAGAGCAATTAAGTTAGAAACTTTTAGTATAATTCTCACACTTCGAAGATGTTGCTGTGAAGTTTTATTCTACTCAATTTGTTGTTCATGCAAGTGGGTTTGTCTTAGAAATGTATATTGTGTTTGAATTTATATGGGGTTATACTATGTTTGGGTACTTTTAGTATAAATTTCACATTTTGAAGATGTTGTTGTATGTATAATTGTGCTTAATTTAGGGTTTGCTGCCGTAAAGATGTCGCTGTAAGTTTAACTATGCTTAAGTTGTTTTTGCAAATGGGTTTGTCTTAGAAATGCATATTGAGCTTGAATTTATATGGGGGAACTATGAACTTAGAAACTAAAATTATAAATTTCATATTTCCAAGATGTTGCCAGTGGGTTTGTCCTAGGATTGTATATTATGCTTGAATTTATGTGGTTTTTTTTGGTGTGGTTTTATTATGTTTTGGAACTTTTAGTATAAATATCACGTTTTGAAGATGTTGTTGTAAGTTTCATTCTGCTCAATTTTATGTTTTGCGAGTGGGTTTGTCTTAGAAGTGGATGTTTTGTTTGAATTTATCTGGGGTTATATTATGTTTGGGAAATTTTAGTATAAATTTCACATTTTGAAGATGTTGTTGTAAGTACAAATATGCTTAATTTCTAGTTTGTGTAAATGGGTTTGCTTTTGAAGTGGACGAATGGTTTGAATTTATCTGGGGTTCTTGTTGTAAAGCAATGAAGGTGGAAACTTTAAGTCTAAATTTCACATATTTAAGATGTTGATATATGTGTTATTCTGAGGTTATGGTTTGTGGAAGTGGATTTGCTTTATAAGTAGATGATATGTTTGGATATATGTGGCTTTTTGGTAAAGCAACATTTCCAAGATGTTGCCATAAGTTTTAGGCTTCATTTATGGGTTGCGGAAGTGGATAAAATGTTAGGATTTATTATTATATTTTGGTAGAGCAATAAGGTTGGAGACTTTTAGTGTAAAGATTAGTTGTTGGAGTTTTTGCTTGGTTCTCCGATAGAGAAATGAAGATGGAATCTTCTAGTGTATGAATTGGAATATTTCAGTTGGATGTGCTAGTGTGTTTCCTCTAAGTAGTGGATGAAATGTTTGAGTTTAGTTGCTTATTTGATATAAGCGAAGTTCGAAACTTTTGGTGGAAAAACTTATCCTATGTCTGTGACATGTGTGTTTGGTTCATGAAATATTTAGGGGACCTTTTAGGGTAGAGGAATAAAGTTTGAACTTTGCAACGGAAATTTAGTGAATGTCTGACATATGCAATTGGGTGTGCTCTTATAAGTTGATAAATTGTTTTGAATATAGATGGGTTTTTTGAATAGAGGCATGAAGTTGTAAATTCTTTTTGGAAAGTCAAAGTCATTAATTGTGACTTTCAAAAATGGATGGAATGTTTAATACTTAAATTAGCTAGGTTTTGTTATGTCATCTTGGGGTGTAAAGCTGGTATTTCTCTAGGCAATTGCACTAAGGATGCGGGATCGAAATGAATGTTACTTTGGGTTTTATTTGTCCAGGTTTAGGGATACCATTAAGTGGTGAAGTTTTTTTTGCTTATACCTGCTTCACTATGTGCAGTAGTCAACTAGTGATTGGTTTGAAAAGTAGGGAGCTTGTTGGATAAGCGTTGTGTATGAGCTCGCTTAGTTGGGTAGTCTTTATGTTCCTGTGTTCAACTTGTTTGATCGTAGACTATAAATGATGCTGTTTCAAGCCCTAAATTTAAGTGTTCGATATTTGGACTGGTCATATATGTTTGGCTAGAGCAAGCCTTTTAATTGGGGTTTCATTGGCAATTAGTTACTTAGAAAAGGTAGCTTAGCTTTCAAAAAGTTAATTAACTTATTTCTGATATGCAGGACCCACTTTCTGAAGCTCTCTTAGACTTTGGTGCGAACTCAGTCAGCATGGATGAGCATGATGAATATGAAGATTCTGATACGGTATGCTGGCATATGAATACGAATGTTGACCTACATTTTGAGTGTTAAAATTCTTTTTCTCTTTGTTTCTTTCTCAATCCCTTTCTCGTATCAATCTTGTTTTGTACCATTATGAATTTTAATACTCTCCTTACAGAGTGTTGTTTTCATGCTCACTATATCTGTGTTGGAGTATGCATAGGCATGCTACTGTACATATAATTTGAAATCTGGACACATGCTGAAATAACTATCAAAAGAGAAGAAAAGCTCTTGATTTTCAATGCATTCTGACATAATTAGTATGTGCTGCAGTAGCCGACCTATCTTCAATTCTTAATCTTAGGAACCTTCCACCTCTTTTGACTTAAGTTCCTAGTACGTGATTTAGGTTACCATGGATGATAGGCTAGCATATTGTTCTAACAAGATAATGATGGCTGTGTTAGTACGAACTAGGAAAGTGTGCCTTTAATACATGTCATGATATTATGTCCAATTGAGTGTCTCAAGGGAATAGTTTAGACTAATATCCCCCCCCCCCCCCAACAGCCACACATACGTAGTTGCGTAGACACAAGTGTTGCTTGGCCAAGAAGCCATTGTCTTGTTACAGCAGGATATACCTGAAAGCATATTGCAAGGCAGCTCCATTTAGATGACTAGACAAAATGATAGAGATGTAGGAAAAAGGCAGAAATCTCAGTATTGAAGTCATTTGGGATGACATGAAGCTGGACTGCAGTGAATTGGTCCAGAATAGCTATGACATGCCATGCTTTCTCACGATGTGATGTTTAATTTGTGTCGAAGTTTTGTGGTTGGTGAACCTAATAATAAAAAATGCTATCTGACATTCACGTATGTGGTCTTTGGTCATTAGATGATGACAAAGTGTTAAAATTTAGCTATGGGCTATTCTTTGCATGATGTTTTATTGGGTCCAGTTTACTTTCTTCATTATGTATAAATTGACTAAATATCTTTGATATATGTGATAATTTGCTGTTGATGTCAATTATGCCGTAAGTATTAGACGTGAATATATGATACATTGTTATCATCTTCACATGCAGGTCAACATGTGTTCAATATTCACCGGATGTGGAGATGTGACTTCATGCATATCGCGTGCTGCTGATTCCATCGGTATGGAAATGCCAACTTTTGAGCTTCTAAAGTATGATCCTTATGACTGGATAAAGAGAACTCAGGTTGAATTCTATTTCTTTGCTATTTTATCTGCATTTAATTTCAAAGCTTCAGTTATACTGCTTCTGTTCCACCTTCTTTTTATTGTTTTTATGTGTTAAAGTTAAAACACTATGTGTTCTGCAACATTCAGGTAAATATTGACATTTATCGGTGTGCTGTGCCAATGTTGTATCCATAATCTATATGTTACCAAGAAAAAAAAAAAACTTATGTGATGTTATCTTAGTGTTTTGCGTTTGTCCAATTATTCATAGTATTTGCTATTGTTATTATTCGTAGTATTTGAAAGTCAATTATTATTTGGCCAAGAAGAATTCTGTTCAGGTGTTATCTTAGCATTGGGCCTGTCTTAGTGAATAATCTTCAGGTGAAGGTAAGATACACTGGTTGCTATTGTTGTTGTTATGGGTTGAGGAGCATAATCAGGAAAGAGCAGGAAGCATCAAGATATAATCAATCGCCTTCTGCTGCTATTTGTAGAGAAAGTGCTTGGGGATCTAGTGAACAGTGAGGATCCTTTCTTCATTTTATTATGTTTTAAATACCTTCCAATATCCAGAAAAGAAAAGGCTACAGACCCACAAATTTCATGCACAATTTACATGGCTGGTAAACATTAACAAATTAGATCAAGTGTTTACCCCAAGGTGGTGTAGGCAACATAGATGTTCTGCTATCGAATATAAACTTAATGGTATCTTGAGTCCGCGTTGGCTTTTGTAAAGAGATGTAAAGGAATAAGAAAGTACTATTAGGGTTCTGAAAGCAGGTAAACAACATAAGAGAGGATGCAAATTAGTATAACTATATAGAGACAATTGGAATTTATTATTGAATAGAAGAATTAAGTCTTTCATTTGTTGTCCCTTGATAATGCAAAAACCATGGAATTCTATTACTCATGCTTCCCCTTGGAAGTTTATTCCCCGAATTTGCCAAGAGTTCTTATGAAGTGGTAAATGGGGAGAGGGTCGAGTTTGAGGTTACATGGAAAATAGATGTGTGTTTTTCAACAATGTTCCCTCAAATATATGCCTTTCTACTTTGCATAATGCCACAGTTTCTGCATTTTACTCCCGTGAGGATAAAGCTTGGGATTTCATTTACAAAGAGCTCCACACGAGTGGGAGATGGAGGAGCTTACTGATTTAATATCATTGCTAGAGTCTGAACAACTAATAGAGGATGGCGATGATCTTGTCTGGAAAGCGGATTCCAGTAGGCATTTCCCTTGCAAATCTTTCTTGATGTCTCTTGTTATGCCCACTTCCTTTGCCTTAAATTCGGTCTTGAATGGCATTTGGAATTCAAAAATCAAAAATTCCTTTTAAGGGCGGGCTTTTTGTTGGACTATGGACTTAGATGTTCTTCAACAATGTTGACCAGGATATGCTCTGTGTCTGAATGAATTTTTTATGTGTTGGAAAAGTTTCGAGTACGGTTCACATTCTTTTCGATAGTGAGTTTGCTCATTCCTCATGCTTGAAGTCTACTATAATTTAAGAGCAGTGGGTATGCCATGGTACTATCCTGCACTTTGCACTTTTGCTGGCTTGAGTTTGAGTAAGGCAGGAAAGTTACTTAGGAGTTGTGCAACTATGGCCTTTTTGTGGTGCATTTGGATCGAATGGAACTCTTGTATATTCTTCTCTGACATTCACTATATGGATTTTATTCAGGATGGGTTGTCTTTCTTTGGTCTAAGGCAGTGGGTGCTTTAAGGATATCCCAATTACCTATCGTCATAGCAGTTGGACCCACTTGTGTTCTTGAAGCTAAGAGGACTCCTTGTTGTCTTATACTTCTCAATTTTTTTAATAAAAGCATTATTATTCTATAAAAAAAAAAAGATTAAAAAAATCCTACTGCACAAGGTCTTGTGCAACCTGTTCCTTTCAACATTTTGGCTGGCCTTCATATACTGAAGATAACTCCCATCTATACACTCTTTTGATTTAAGCACTTGGCAGTATATGTTTCGCAATGGCCTTATTGCAAGCTCGTCCTGCATTTAATGGTGTATTGGTGCATTACCCCAGCTTCGTTGCTGGCTGCATTTTCTACCAAATTCCTTAGTGCGTACACAGCCAAGGATTCCATAACTACTTTAAAAACAACATACAATGGGATTTCCTTTGGCAAGTCTTCTGTCGCTCTACTTGGTATAATCTAAAAGTTAATAGCTTTTGCTGTAGTGCTTGAACTCTTTGTGAATTGAACCGGAGAACAGCTACCAGATTAAATAGCTACTTAAAACTCCAGTTGTATTGTCTGTGTCTGCATGTTCTTTATCATTCTTTGCTTATCAAATAGTCGAACTTCTTTTGTGAAGTTGTCCAAAGACATCTGATTGCCTGTGATCAAACCACAATGAATTTGCTGGATGAGTAATAGGGTGACCTTGATGCACGAATGAAAAGGCATGCCTGAGGCACAAGGTCTAGAGGCTGTTAGCCTCTGGATCGTCTCTAGGTGCCCTCGGAGTAATGTTCTGAGTAACAGTAAACTTAGAAATCCTAGTATTATGCTTGCTTTTTGCAGCTGAGTTTTTTGTTCCGTGATTCTTTCTAAAATACTTTTTTGAATAGAAGACTTTGGGCTCTAATTGTAGAAATCTGCGTTTGGCTTTGCTTAGCTATGTGACTTCTGCCTTGGTTTATTCCAAGCCTCCATGACCGTGTTCGCCTCACGACCTTCTAAAATATTGCCTGTGTGTTCCAAGTGGTGGATGACCTAGTGTTGAAATAGTTTATCGCGGGCACTTTATGGGGCATGTAGTGTATATCTGCGCTAAGTGCTGATGTACTCATTATCCCTCCCCCTTCTGAGTGACTTCAATCTTATATTCTGATAAATTTGTTCATTGCCTTTTACAGGAATCATTTGATCCAGTGGAAGTAAGGAAGGGTCTCTGGATCGTGCCTGAGTGCAAAACTCCTCCTGTATGATCAGCATTATCTTTGTTTATCTATTGGCGTAGAATATAATTTAATTGTTGTCGTGTGTATTAGTTTGTGAGTTAAATGGTAGCCCCCCCTCCCCCCAACCAACCGGGTTGTCAAATGCTACATGATTGCTGTCTGATATCCTGTTATTCCTGCTTTCGTTCTAAGTATCCCTTTACTAATGTTTATAGAAACTTAAAAAATTCTTGTTCACGCCAGAACGGAGAATATGTCCATGGACTATGTTGATGTAATCATCTCTTCTAAACTTCATCTGCGTTGCTGCAGGTTGCACAAGCAACGAATATCATTATTAATCCTGGTTTAGCTTTTGGAACTGGAGAGCATGCTACAACCAAGATGTGTCTGCTTTTGCTACATGAAGTTGTAAAAGGAGGCGAACTCTTTCTGGACTATGGCACAGGATCTGGGATTCTCTCTATTGCGGCATTGAAGGTACAAGTTCATCATCTAAAAAGGAAAACTGAGTTGCTCGAATTTGTTCCACATATTTCTTCCTTCATTAGCTGATTAAAATCAAGTTGCCGTCGTTGGGCACTGATACACCTGTCATATACGGAGTAATAATTTTCTCTTTTATTTTGTTTATTTTATCTTTTGAGCTAGTTTCTTGAGTTAATCATGATCTCGCACTTACAAGCTTGACATCTAAATTTTGCATGGAGGAAATGGTTTCAGAGCTTAGTGATTACATTTTCTACTTTGTATGTGAAAATAATTCTCGTATTTGCTCCATCTTTCCCCATTGTTTACACCAAATCGCTAATCTCTTTGGTCTCATCTAATAATTTGTACTTCTTTGTGGAACATAGTTGGGTGCCGCTCTGTCTGTTGGTGTTGATATTGATCCTCAAGCAATAAGAGCTGCACGTCAGAATGCTGATCTGAACCATATAGAAGCTGATAAATTGAAATTCCATCTAATTCCCACAAAAGATAGTGCATCCTTTGTAGATGAGAAGGTGCAGGAAGTTCAAGACACTGAGGAGTTGACTGCAGATCATGAATTTAAACACATGAGTCAATATGACATAGTCATCGCTAATATTTTGGTAAATCCGCTGCTGGATTTGGCAGATGAGATTGTTTCACATGCTAAAGATGGAGCAACTGTTGGTCTCTCTGGCATATTGCGTGAGCAGGTATTTCATTTGCTAAGACATACCTAGACTGAAATTAAATATGAGGAATTGCAGTTCTGTCCTTCTGTTGTTGCTAGTTTATGCAGTAGAAAGTAATGCTGCTGAACCAAATTCTAGGATTCCTTGTATTCCTGATGTGACTAGCTCCATTTGGTCATATATTTGCCTTCTTTATCCACAGATTTACGAGAAATATAAAAAACTATATGACCTTTGGGAAGGTGTGGATGAATAGAAGTCGACACCTGATAACTACAGAGCCCCTAAAAGGAGCCTTAAAGGAAAAGTAAAGTACGAACGTTAGAGCAAGACTGGTAAACTCAAGTGGTAAAAGTAGAACTATTTGTTGAAAACAATGCATGATATAAATGAACAAAAATATATTTGGAAGAATATTGCTAATCAGCAGAACAACAATAAAGTATTAATAATATATGTGTATCGTTTGGCAGTTTACACAATACTAAGAAAATATTTTGATCATTGTTCTGAACTGATTTTGGTGCTGGTTTCGTACGGAAATTACTTGATGCTACTATTTTGGTGCTTGTGATAGATTGATTCTAACTTCAAGAATTTATTACAGGTTCCATCTGTCGTTGAACGCTATTCACAGTTCTTGACAGACATTTCAGTATCAGAGATGGAAGATTGGGCTTGCATAAAAGGCACAAAAGTGAAAATTTTGTCCGCCAGTTAACGTGGAGGGGATCAGTAATTGTCAAAGGTTTGTGGATAAGAAAGCAATCCACGTAATTGGTGGCTAACAAAGTTTAACCAAGAAACTGAAGTATTGGGTATTGGCAGCTAGTATGACAGGGACTCTGCTCTAAACATCCATAGTTGCAGATGCTGCTCATAACGACCTATGTCTGTCATCTCTCTGGGTTTCTAATGAGACACGAAATCCTGGTTACAACCTTGCCACTTTTGACAAGTATGCTCCTTTGTGTCTACGGCAATCGACACGGACAGTTGCAGCTGCTTCTATCTACGCTGCTCGAGGGCGGTCAATTAGCTAGAGTCACTCATTGGATTACGGAGATGCATAGAATTGGAATTACGTGAAGAAGCTTATTTTTTGCGAATCTTGTCTTGATATTTGTTTGGAACCCTTCGAAGATGGTCCAAACTTCTTACTGTTGCGAATGGAAAGAGTTCCCAATATACAGTATTCGTACTACTGAGAGTGGCCAGACGAAATTGTGCACAATTGTAGTATGTTTTGGCAAGCTGGGTGATCTTCTATTTTCTGTTCATCAGTGCTATCCACTTCCACGTCCACTAGTAACTACTGACCAGACCACAACCCTTCAAGGGCATAAGAAAAATGAAAGTTTGATAACTTTGCTATCCTGTGAGAGTGACTACACTCTTTTGGTTGCCGTAGCTACTAATCTTCCATGAAAAAAACTACAAAAGTAGGTGTACATGTCCTTATTGACCTTAAACGAGAGACATGGCGTATTCAACAGTACTTCAGGTCTTATCGATTTTCTTTCTATTAGTGGATAAGCTGCAAAACATTAATGCTACTTTTTTCAGTCTGAGACTTCTTCTCCCCGTCCTATTTTCTAGTCATCTTTCTGATGCTTACACATTTTACTTGGCTTCATTAGTGAAGTACGGAGTAGTAAACAAGGTTAACAGGGCAGTCCAGATTCTCTCCTGTCATTTTGGCGCCAATGAGTCCATATTGTATTTGAGGCAGCTATCTAATTTAGAAACCTTCAGACACTTCATTAAGGAGGATAAAGAGACGCTGTATATTGACTGTCATACTAATAAAATACAAGGAGAAGACTAGTCATCAGCTGGAGAATCCTCTTCTTCTTCCTCTTCCTCGGGTGAGCCCTCTTTGGCCTTTGCCTTCCTTTCCTGCCACTTTCCCCAAGCCCATTTCAGCACGACGAATCCTCCAAGAGCATATATCTGTCAGAAATAGTCCAATGATCAGTGCGGAATTTCACTTAAATAAAATCATGATGCTCCAGAGGTTTAGAGTTACTAAAACCACCCCCATACACAATGGTGGGCCAAGAGAGGTCAATATGTATATACAACACTAATCAAGCAGTCAGATTATGGCGAGTGGAGAAGATGATAGAAATTCGATGTATGACTGACTGACTGCCGTGCCTGGTTTTCATCATCCATACCTATACTCAATGATTAACTATGAAAAGAAAATTTATTAAGTTCACCCAGTTAACCGGCGAGGACCAGCCTCTCATGAACCATGATTACTAAAAGTCCTGAATTACATACCATACTAGCCAACCATTATAGTCATTTTTCCGAACCACCAATCCTGCGCAACCAAAGGCAGTAAGGCACTACACTATTCTGTTCTCAGCATCAATCCTATAGTCAACTAAGCTGAATATCAAACACCCCATCAGACTGAATAAAGCAATCATGCCCACCCATCATTATAGTCACCACTTATGCAACCTTTCTCAAAACAAACTACATATCCACCAACCCATCAAGCCGTAAGTAATCATGTTTGGTTTATCATAATACACTTCATCATTACTTTCACAAAGTCACCAAGTGCAATCAGCTTGTGGAACCGCAAGAGTCCCGAGGAACCCTGGCAGCTTCACTGTTCTATTCTCAATATCAACTCTATGACTAACAGTCTTAACATATGAAAACATCCAATCGTAAAATAAAACAATCATGTCTATACTATCGTCGCCACTCGCCACTAATGCATTCTATGTCAAAGCAAACTGTACATCCAACATGTCAACAAAGCTCAAACAATCAAATTCTCATTATACCACTCATCACAACATCATTTCTTTCACAAATTCACCTAATTAACCTATACAATTAATCATTAATTTCCTACTCAATGCCCCCACAACATTTCTCAAACTAATTGCATGATCAACTCAAAAGATTACGCCTTTTTGACATAAAGGAACAAACCCAAATCCTAAAACACTCAACTTCAACATCCAAACATATTAAGAAACCTTTCACAATCTCATTAAACTTCAAAATGAACTTCAAAGATCAAGTCTTTTTGACATAAAAACACAAACCCACTTCCCAATTCACTCATACAACCAAAAATTCAACAGACAAACACATATAAACACAACAATACAGCTTGCACAATCTTCACATAAATGCATAATTAACCTAAAAGATTGAGTCCTTTTACTAAAAGGAGACAAATCCACATCCGCAAAGCACTCATATAGTCATATTATACAACCAAAACTTAATCACAAATTATTAAAAAAAAGACGGTCTCATTTTAACTTAAATATTAAACATGGTCACCAATCGAGTGAAAGTGGTCACTTTTTATTAACACTATAACAAAAGTGACCCGTTTAAGCCGGTCTTATTCTAACTTAAAATTAGACATGGTCACCAATAGAGTCAAAATGGTCATTTTTTATTAACACTACAACAAAAATGACCCATTTAAAACCGTCTCATTTTAACTTATAATTAGACGGTCTCATATTAACACTATAACAAAAGCAACCCATTTAAAACAGTCTCCTTTCAACTTAAAATTAGACGGTCTCATATACGAATTTATCTCGAAACATTTCAGTAAGCAAAATGGAAAGTATAGTATACCTGCCAAAGAACAATAGGGTGAGTATCCTTCTCAGCATCCTCACTCTCAAGCTTAACAGGAGCAACATCAGGTTTGGTCAAAGTGAACCTGACAACATCTGGTGCTTTCTTAGACCCCTTTTCTTCCTCAACTCTTATCACAGTTTTGTCAGTCTCAACCACCTTTGTTTCCTGCTTGTTGTTGAGGAACTGAAGTGGCTTTAGGAGAAGCTTGGGAATAAGGGACAAGAAGACAAAAGGGTTGTTTGGTTGTTGTTGGTCTTGGGGTTGTTTGGATGATACTGTTATTTTGGTGGTGGTTGTTGTTTCTTCTGCCATGTTTGCTGTTTGCGGCAAAAGTGTTGGTGTTTTTGTTTTTATGTTGGAGGTGTGTTTTTGGTGGGATTATACTAGGATGTTGTATTATGTCATTTGTGGTATGGTGTAATACTGTAATGTGTATGTGTCATTATACGAGTATGAAAGAAATGTGACTTTGAAAAATATCTGACTGGTTTTATACTTTTGGGCTTTAGGTGAGTATGGTGTTTTCTGGTAAGAAATGTTGATCCAGCAGGTTCTACTTAATACTGGGCTACACATCAGTGCCACTTACCAATAAAAAAAACCTCTAGTCCTCAACCAAAACATACGTAAATGCTAATTTCCATAAGTCAAAACCTTCCATTATAAAATACAAATCAAAAAGAAAAAAACCCTATATTTATAATTGAAAAGCATTACTTCGAAGCTTTGTCTCCTGCACCAATCAGCGCCGCTCAGGTAATTTATTTACATGTCAAAAGCACTTAGAATGTCAATGGTAATTTAATTCATGCTTTTTCTTTAGGAATGTTGGGTTTAGGCCTATATTTATATTATTGTATACCGTCTAACATTATAGCTACTTTCTTTTTCATTGTTATCTCGTTAATGGAACAAGCGCACTATTATTATCATTAATTATCCAATTTTTATTTTTTTCGATCAGAGCAAGTATCATATATATAATCCACCCTTGTCTGATTCATAATGGGTATTTGTCAGGAAAGTTTCTGCTACTTTATACACGATGCACTAATGTCTACGGAGAGCTATTTTTCTCACGTGTGTACATAGAAACTTAATGAAATTAAGCACAGTTTTAGCAGTTTACAGGCAAGGATGAACAAATACTAGAAGGCAGTTAGTTATCACTCCGTACTTACTAGTCTCGACAACCAAAGGCAGGGCAGCAGGAAGACAATCAACATCATAGAAAATAATTGATACGAGGATAAACCTAGCAAATCTGATGTAAGAAGCAAAGGTCATTTCTGCTCATGAGTATTATTACAATCTTGCAAATACTAATGCGATCCGTTACATGTACGTCATATTGAGTACCCTATAGATGCCTGATGCCTGGTTTCAACCGCATGCCTTCAGGCCAAAGCAGGGGCTTTCTTCGAAATCAACCTTGTCGCTTACCTCCAAAAATAGCTACCCCAAATCCGTTTGGGGTTAAGGCTTTGTTCTTGGTGGTGCTTACCTACAAGAACACATTCTTACCAAAAAAAAAAAAAACCTACAGGAACACATAAAATATCTGAGAGTTCACATACAATAACTTAACACATTATAGGTGACTACCACCCCCAACTGATTATAGCCTTGTTGTGGTCTTTATGGAATTATGGATTAGTCGAAAACCGTATCTTTAAGGATACGAGTCAAAATTTCGAGGCAATTATCAAACAAGGCGAGGCTTTCTATACAAACAAGCTGTTGATGCTGGTTTGGATAATCAAAGAGGAAAAGGGAACGACAACTCCATGAATCTTTATTGAGTAGGCACTCCACCAATGAGGACCTGCCAGTTAACTCTGAATATTACAGGTCATGTTTCAAATTGTAATTCTATTAAGGCCTTCCTCGATGGAGTCTGGAAAGACTCTTTGCAGGGTTACGGGGTCGGTAATAAACTCTGAAGAAGGAGCTGTTTTAGCTATTAGGGAGGAAGACGGGTCATTATAGAAACTCCTCTCCATGCCGAAGGTCTGGCCTTTATTGATGCGCCACAGTGGTTCATCAATAACCACCAGTATTATGCTCATGTCTTCACTGATTGTTTAGTTCTTATTAATATTTTGCGTAATGATAACGAGTGGTTAGGTTCCTTCCGAAACGCTAAAGGAAGGAATGAAGGATCGAGAGTTTGTTCTCTAGTTTTCACTGTCTTCTTGTAATTTTCTTCCCCCCTGCCAAAAATAAAAACTTTACACATCATGGAGGACTTCAATTTAATCTACAAAGAAAACGGAACCCACCTACACCATTTTGGCACCTCAAAAGAAATATGAGTCCTTATCAGCTTCCATAATCTTTTCGTTTGTATTTTGCCTCGAGAACAAGTCTCTGAAGAAACATACAGCCTTCTTTAATTAGGTGCTTATAATATCCGCAGAGACAACTCTTGTGAGCTTGCTAGTCGTTCATAATCCATCGTTATAGTTTCTTTTGGTCCTGATCACAGTTTCGGTGACAAATTGTCGTCTATGTGTGTATTGCTCTAATAAATTCTTTCCTTGACGTTCATTAGCCGTATATAGCTCTGCTACTAAGGCCGTCTTTCTTGTGGTATTTAGCACTCGAAGGTCAACACTTAAACTTCCATGGAAGTGCTGAGACTTGCAGCGTTTGGTCCATGAACTTTTGTGGATAACTTCCATAAAATACCACTTACAGTGCCGTATATTATTTGAATGTGCTAGTTCCCCTGAATGGTCAGTTGTGTTCTATGATACTAAAGCAAATAAGAGAAAGTTTTGCGGCCTAGCCATTAATCAAATTGTTCGTACTACAAATAGAGTTTGGGGGACTGGATTATGAGTTATAACATTACTTCCTACAAAACAACCACTACAGTCCAACAGATGCCACATGTGGTGGTGGATGATAAAAATCCACATGTTCAGTTATTTATCTTCCTGCTCTCCTTCCATACTTAGCTAGTGCATCAGGTACTTAAAGCCACTCCCGTCCTATGTGCTGTACTGCAACGTTTCCCGTCCTTAAAAGCTCCCTGCAATCCAAAATGGCATTCGAGAAACTCCCTTTTCCCTTAATCCTGTCGACCACTTGCTTTGCATCAGAGATCACCACTGCATCAGTAATCCCAGTCTCCTGTACCCATTTGAGTCCTTCCCTTATGGCCCAAGTTTCAGCTTCTCCGCTTGATCGGCACGGAATGATTTTCACACTTCCATAGACCCATTTTCCTGAGTTAGCAAATCACAACAAAACAAAGCTATTCCCACAGGTTCCAGAGGATTGGTGAATGAAGCATCTACAAAGATGGTAAATTTATCCTATGTGGGTGTAATGGGTTGGCCAATTGGCCGTTTCGTGTGATGTTGTTGTTGTATGTGAATAAATTCATTACTGTGTTAGCATTAACAGAGGAGTGTATAACAGTACTTGTTCTATTCACCTTGTCAAACAACCACAGTTTCCTACTAGTCCATAAGTGCCATACGTACGTAAAAGCAGAATTTAGTAGCCCAACAGGAGTCAGATAGAACATTATCTAGTAGCCACTGGTCCAGATTAGAGGTAAAGAAAGATTCACCTAAACTCAGGGATGCCCAAATAGCCTTAACTCTAATACAGCCCCAAAGAACATGTAGGATGGTTTCAGCTTCAGTTTGACAAAAGGGGCATGTACCCCCATACTCCTTAGGTCCAGTGACTTTGTCCCAAGCCACTAAATGAATTGAGTCTACTTTTATAAGCGAGATTACGTGGAGCAGAACTTGGGAAAAGGCATGTGTATACATACAAATCAAGCAAAATACCAGAATTCCATATAATAAGTTAGTGAATCATAAAATTCTGACGATGCAGTCATTACAAATCAACCACAACACCAGCAACTCCATATAAGATAATAAGAGCCTTGTCAACTAAATAACAAAGCACAGGAATAGGCATCCTGTAACAGCCTTTTTTTACGGATAAGAAACAAGATAACTCCAAACTCAAAAGATGTGTAAGATCTAATACTCCTCCAGATACAGCTACCATACTCCCAATATTTCCAAACAGATCATTGATATCATCTCCACTAGACTTCCGTCTCTATTGAGTCAACATTCTGTGCTCCATATAACTGCTAATATTGATGAAAAGATGATGAGGTAACCCATAAACCCAATGACACAATCAAGAGATGGCAAAATGTCAAGCCAAGCGGAAAATCCCCAACCCACGTCTTTCTTCAAGCCTACCAGACACAGCTCTGAGAATCGAGTTAATCTTTCCAGCAGGAGACCCCATAATTAGACGGCAAACAACATTTTTAGCAACCTTGGTGTCCTCTGGAGTTCCCATTATGTTAATTCTTTTGTCCGCAATCACAATTCTTGTCTTTGTAGCATTCTCAATAGCAAACTTAGTCTTCCCTCCTTTACCACACAGCCTACCTATAGCGCGAGACAAATGCTCACCTCGAAGTGTCTTAACTTCGTCTATGGCAAAGCCCTCCATACAGACATTATCTGAAACTAGAAATGCTGAAGCATCTTTAGCATCGAAGCCTAACATGTATGCATTAAGAAATTCTTGGCACCTCTGAAGGTTACTGATATCCGGGGTGTCAGGGCGAGTCTTAAGTTCAACTTGGAGTCTTTTGAGATTCATACGGATGTCGATCTTCATAATGTCATGAACAAGAGGGTAGATGTCATGTTTGTTTGGTGGATCCTGCAGCCATGCTTTCTTAATGGATTTACGCCGGTGCTCCGGAACAAGGACCTTCCTGAACTGAACTTGACCGTCGGACATCTCATGAGGTCGAAGCGGCCTAAACCTAGGTCTAGTTGCACGTACTTGAATCGATTTAGCCATAATGCAGGTTCTAGTAACAACCCAATAAGACATAGTTAGGGGTGCAAAGAATAACCTAAAGGTAGTACAAAAACAAACATGTTGTACATCAGCATGGTTAATGGCGCATTATATAGCAGCTATATACTCAATATGTCAAATCTTTTTGTATATTAACACGAAGAAACACATGGTAGACGTCCAACAGCTTTTACTCACTAGGAGTATATTGCATATTTGTATGATTATCTAGAACAAGCACAAGGAGCTAGCTATGAAGCATATATGAATATAATCAATGTCATCTGATGTGGCAAACAATTCTTAAGAGGCAAAAACATAGCCCAACAACAAATAAGCAAACGAATATCATGACTAATAATACTCCGTATATAGCTTTCTTAAAAACAGACCAAACTGCATATCACTGATCAAAAGATCCATAATATTAATATCTAAGAGAGGAAGAAGGAGAGTAGAAGGATTACCAGAAATGAGGGAATAGCAGGTGAAAGAAAACGATGAAGGCCGTTAGGACTTAAGTACGTAAAGTGTGAGAGATTGGTGTTCAGCAAGCCAACAAATAGGGTTTCTTAACCAGTCCACGGCTATGTTTGGTAAAATAGACTGATAAGGTAAAAAAAAAAACTGTTAAGGTGACTCAAAAATGATAAGGTGACTGATTAGGTAGCTGAAATTTGAGACCTGATAAGGTGACTGATTTTAATGGAAGTGTTTGGTACAATGGTTAAACAAGCAACTGATATTTGACAAAATGACATAAAAAGACATGCTTATATTTGGAAACAATATTAAGGATTTAATGGGTAGGCTTGTCATTTGGTAAATTATCCTGAGGTAAAAATGGAATAGATTTACGACCAGTACCTTTTTTTTTTTTTATAAGCTACTTGGTTTAGCTTATTTTTTATAAGCTAAAAAAGACTTATAAGCTCCTAAGACAATGTAGTTACCAAACACTATTATTTTTGGTCAAACAAGTCTTTTCCAGTCAAACAAGTCAATATCAACTTATAAGCTACCTGATATGGCGTGCCAAACATAGCCCAAGAAGAGAAAAAAATCAAACGAGAAAGGAAAATGGGAAAACTAGCAAACTAACCCCTTTACTTTGCTAGTATGTGCAACGAAACACTTTAAGTTTCAACTGTAGCAAATCAACCCCATTAATGTTTCTACATGTGCAATTGAACCCCATTAGTTTTTGTAGATGTGCAATTCAACCAAATTGTATATTTTGAACCATTCTCTCAACCGAAAAATAAATTAATACGGAGTATTAATTATACATTAAATATACATATAATTATATATATTCGATCAACTTCGTTTTTCTTTTTCTTTTTAAAGGTCCCTCAAGTTTTGCATTTTCAGTTTCTTGTCCAAACTTGGGAATATATTCTAGACTTTTAGTATGTCCCTGAGATATTAGAGTTTTGCATATCATTACCAAAAAAAATATATTTCATCACGTTTTAACAAAAAAAAAGTCTTTGGTCTCAGCAATGTCAATTTTTTTTAATTATACTTTATGTTAGTCCTTCAAAAATACCTTAACTTAAACTTTATGGAATTCAACATGTTCTAAGAGATCGGGACAAAACTTTGATCCAGTAATGTAAGTGAACACAATAGTAAAGTACTAGAGATTCCGGGATGGCTTAATGTAGCTGCAAGGGACAATCGATTTCTCGCATTCATTTTATCTATACGAAGGCTACGCTTTACAGTCTTATACATCAGTGAAAGAGAGGGACAAGGTATTAAGCTTTGTTTGATTTGCTGTTCAATATGGCTTTTAAAACTTCCTGTTAAGTGCACATGAAAAAGCTTGTCGGCGGAGTACTGATAGTTTAGCAAGCATCTGATATGCACATCTGTACTTTGCTTCTCACTTACAGTGCACCATTACCTGCTTAACAATAACATTTGCGAAATGAACTGAAGATGATCATACATGAAAACTTGGTTAACTTGTGTTATCAGGGAAATGTGGGGATTTAATCCAGAGAGCATAGATAAGGTAGACCTTTAATTTAATGGCATATTCTTACTGCACAATGGAAACTTAGTCAAAGGCATGAAAAACCACGCCACTGACAACAAAGTATATGCCATTAAATCAACATCTGTGGATAGTATCAAATGGTATGCAATATTCAACTTAACAAAAGATCATCCAGAAATATTTCATTACATGACCAGAATGGCACCACTTTCAGACTGAAAGTACATCAACATCTGATCCACAATGAGTATCAGTAAGAGAGACGTGTGTTCTGCTGGAAAATTATGTCACTATATTGCACTTAGAGTGATTTGCACCGTCTATACATGGCAATGTTCCAGCCTCTATGTAATAACAGAACATTGACATCAACAAAGGGTGTGCTGAGACAGTTTAGCTATTGGATTCTTATAGCTCTCAACAGCCAAAGGCATTGCAGCAACATTATAATCTTATAAGGGTTCTTGAAATCATGAACCTTGCAGGTATAATCAGGCTAATAGCTCTTGACTTCCTAGCAGACCTAGCTTGCTTACACATGGAAGAGGAAAACAAAAAATCAACCTCGCTGCAAAAGGCAAAATTTGTTTCTCCTTCTGAGTTCGAGTGCTATACAGATCCTAAAGATTCCATCACCAACGACCATGAGCACATAATAGATGCCTGAATCACCGCTTCAACTGTCTTCTGGCCAAAGCAGGGGCTTTCTTCGGAATATAAACCTTGTAGCTTACCTACAAAAACACATTTAATACATAAGACATCAGATACAGTAACCTTAAATTACCGATGAGCGCAGTGCAACCTATAAACAAAAAGAAACACACCTGCACCATCTCACCACCTCGCATGACAGACATTGTCTTCTGCTGAAATTGTGAATCCTCATTGGCTTCAGTGAGGTTTTCAGTTGTAGTTTGCCCTCGGGTTGAAGGCTCTGAAGCAGGAAGACTGCCAACTTTTCCAGCATTGACTTCACTATCAACACATGGAGACCCAGGTGCCATAATCGAGTCTTTAGCTACAGCTTCTTCAGGTCCTGACGGGTCTGGCAGAGAAGATACGGGTGAGGTCAATTGTCGTTTAGAATAGTCAGTTCTAGTTTGATTAGGTAATGGCAAATTTGGCAAAGAAGATTCTTTTGAGGTCAATTGTAGTTCAGAATCCTCAATTATAATTTGCTTGGGTGCTGACAAGGTTGGCTGAGAAGATTTTTCTGAGACCAACTGTCGTCTCCACGTGTTCTTTGCCCCGATAAATTCTTTCCTTGTCGTTGACAAACCTAGTTTAGTTCTCCTAAAATCACCAGGAGACTTATTCTGTGCTGCTGGATGGCCGGTACCCAGCTCTCCACTTACTGGACGAGCAACATTACCTTTTGGAGATCCAGAAGCATCAGTAGTACGTTTCACATCATCAACCTTTACCATGTTTTGCACAGATTTTATACCTTCTAGTTCACAAGGAATTTGTTGAATCAGGTCAGTGTGCAGGGATAATGACGCTTTCACTTGGCTATCGAGGCCACCTTTCTTACCAATAGGAGTTTTTGTTAATACTTTGCCTTGGCGCTTCAGTAGATTCTCCAAGGCTTTCTGTCTTAAAATTGTTGCTAGATGAACACGATTTAAATCAGCATTCATAGCTGACCCCTCAGTCCTATCTGTGTTCAAGTTATCATCAACCTCAGTCCCAACATTACTCACAGCTACTGCATCAGTTTCTCCAACTAGCATTTGACTTCCAGGAAATTCAGAAGTTCTCATGTCCATTGCAAGAGCTTTCCCATTAGGATCATCCAGAGACCTAGGTTTCTCAGAACTAAAATCCTGTGAATATGACAATGCCTCCCTTCTACTCACACCATCATTACTATCATTACTCTTGCTAGGATAGTCGTCATGTTCATAAACAATTTCATCTTTGTGTCCATCCCAATGTGATTCTGTAACCTCAGCTTCCTCTCTTTCCTTAAGAACAACAATAATGGATTTCAATCTTTTAGGATTATTTTCCTCCATCACTATGTCCTCAATTCCATAGCTATCACTCTCACTATGCAAACTACACGGAGAGCAACTCCTCGACCTATGCCTGCTCCTCTTACTCCCTCTCCTTTCCTTGCCCTTCTCTCTCCCCTTCCTCTCCTTCAAGTCATTCCTCTTAGATTTTCTCTCACTATCATCCCTACCTTCACACGGGGAAAGACTCCTAGGCCGCTCAATTAAAGGACTAACACTCTGATTCCTCCTATGCCTCTTCCCAGGCCTCTTCTTCTTGGACTCCGAACCCTTACTCCTCTTCGATCCTTTCCGTTTCTTAAGACGACGAAAATCATCCCCTCCGCTACTCTCACTCACCGAACGACTTCTCTTGGTCCTCTTCTTAAGATCCTTTCTATCCTTTCTACCTCTAGACCTATCTCTCTTTCTACTCCTATAATCATCTTCCGACCCCGAACACGACATTGACAAAGTAGAGGCCGCAACTTCCTCGTGAGACGACACCGAATCATGGCGCCGTTTGGGCTTCTTGGTTTTCTCCCTACTGCTTTTAATTTTCTTCTTGGAACGTTTCTGATAAAATTCCATTTTCCCACATTCACATTCATAAACATCAAAACTTGAACATTTATTTAAAACCCATTCATCAACTAACTAAAATTCCCACATAAACTCAAATCAAAATGACCTAACTCAAAACCAATTGAAATCCACAGTTTCACAATTCACATATTCATCCATAAATATCAAATCTTTAACAAATACACAATAGAACCTGAAACCCATCTACCAAATGACTTAAAAACCAATATAAACAAAACCCATATCATGATAACATTCAACCATCAATCAAATTCTATAATTTCACATATACATTCATAAACATCAAAAACTAAACAAACTTTACAATTATAACTGCAACCCATTTGAAACCACTCAAATTGCTAACATAAACTAAACCCAAATAATACCAAACTTCAAAAATCAATCAACAATAACAAACTCAACCCAAAACAACTAAAGATACAGCAAAAAAAATCAATGCTTGAAAAACCCAAAAAGGAATCTACTTTATAGACATTATAATTTGCATAAAAGTGAATAAAGCAACAAAATTGAGACCTGTGATCGTTTTTTCTTGTGTTTGGAAGAATGAGAAGTGCTCCCCATTACAAATTAAGGTAATCTGCAATTCACACAAACAAAGAAAACAACCAAACAAATATGAAAAATTAAAGGTTAGTTGAAAAGAATGCAATTTTGTTGGAATTTTACAAAAAATGCTTTGATGAGATTGGATTTAGTTAAGGGGTTTGAGACAATAGAAGAAAGTATGAGGAAAACAAGATAATGAAAGTCAGTTTTTTTTTTTTTCTTAACATGAGTTTAATTAGTTTTAATTGTAGTACTTTTTCTACTCCCTCCGTCCAGATTGATAAATTTTCTATTATAGTCCGTCCACAAAAACTGTCAAGGTCAAGAAGCTAAAAATACATCATTAATTAACTTTCCATATTAACATCTTCTTTTTTGTTAACTCATCAATTTCTCCCACCAAACTTGCCTTCATTATCAAGATATTGAGAGATTTTGGTGTTAGTGATCATGTTTTTTTGGGAAACAATCTAATATTTGAGAAAAAGATAAAAATAAATTGT